>JALYBT010000172.1:0-65578 GCA_023510015.1 Pestalotiopsis sp. LF_19_12 | reverse complement strand
TTGCGATCGATCGTGACCGTGTCTTGGCAAGGCTTGGCACCGGACGTGGCTCTTGCAACGTTTGCAAGTGCCACGTCCGCCAAGACCCACGCCCTCCGTAGGGCTGAGATCCCAAATCGACGTCAAAGTACTATATCGAATTGCTCAACGCATAACGGTCGCATTTGAGTGCACTCAATTCGAGAATATTCAAAATTCTGCTCTCAATGTTTTGACCAAATTTTGAAGAGTTCGGACCAGATCTGAAGGCGTGGGATAATGTAGGTCAAAAGGACGAATTGCGGGACTCTCTAACCAAAGATGAAATCACGAAATTTAAGTGAGTTTCGGACGTGGCATTTGCAAACCACAGTATGATCCTGTCAATAGCTGCCAGTCTTGGTCAGTGGTTGGTGGGTTTCCATCCAGTGATGGCATCCCCGTAATATGCCTTCCTTCTCTTTAAGCGCTATAATAGTGGTTTTCCTATAAAGGTGTATATTCGTAATATTTTTCCTTTTTGTTTAGTTTTTTTATAATATAACTTATATATATTTAAAAATCGGAGATGCGACGTACCTCGTTATAATTTATAATAAAAAAAATCGGCGGCTATTCGGTTAGCGGCGCGGCGATATACGATTTTAATAAATATTTAAAGCTTAAAAACGAAAATACGTATATTTCGCAGTTTAATAACTAAGGCTACGCGATCGCGTGGCCGTTTAACGGCTCGACGAAACGGATGCCGGCGTAAATTAAAACTTTATATTATTTAAATTTTAGCCCGTTACGTCGTTAAAGTTTTTGTTATTATTATTATTTTCGTCGTCGGCTTTTATTAAATTTGCGAGCCGAGCCGGGCCCGCGGCGCGGTTATTTTCGATTTTATTTTTTATTATACCGGCCGCCGTTTCGACGTTTTCGTCCGCTGGCTATTTGCTTAAAAAGCGTAAATTTTATTACGCTTTACGTAAAGCGTTATTTTGCTCCGCGGCGGTTATAGCTTTAATTTCCCTTAGCCGTTTTGCGTCCGTTAAATAAACGAACGTAAAGGCCCCCCGCCCCGAAAAAGATTTTTTTTTATAAGCCGAAAGCTTTAAGGCTTTTTTTTCGTATTCGGGCCTTATTTCGCGGTTAACTAATAATTTCGCTCGCGTAATATAATATTTATACGGTTAAAATATTGTTTACCGTTACCGTTATAAATATAGCCGGCGTAGCTTTCGCCGCTTATATACGAGTTTTATAGGTTTTTTTTTCGGCGTAGCGCGAGCATATTTATTCGGAAAAAGCGGCCGAGGCTTATAAAAACGTAGCTTTTAAATTACGGTTACGGCTTAAGGTCGACGACGGGAGGTTAAAGTCGCCTTTGTAATTCGTCCGGTTTTTTTGGTACGATAGCGGTTTCCGGACCGGTAGGTTTAATAAGGCGGCGAGCGCGGCCGAGGTCGGGCGGTTATTTAAAATAAAATATTTATCTCGGACGGGTTAATATATATATTATATAGCTTTTTATATAATCCGGGGGTTTAGGCAGGTTAGCTATATATTTTCCGCGTACCGCTTTATTACGTACCGGGGGCGGGCGTTTTTTATTTTTGCTTTTTTTTTTTTTTTTCGTTGTATTTTTCGTAGGCTTAGGGGCGGC
The DNA here is from genome assembly GCA_023510015.1 of Pestalotiopsis sp. LF_19_12. NCBI lineage: Eukaryota > Fungi > Ascomycota > Sordariomycetes > Amphisphaeriales > Sporocadaceae > Pestalotiopsis > Pestalotiopsis sp. LF_19_12. Next base: position 63,948 of record JALYBT010000172.1, on the reverse strand, counting down.
GGCCTTGCCAGCCTTTTTTATAGGCAGGCTAAGCGGCGGTAGAAAAGGCGGTACGTCGTACGGGTTGTAACCGCCGGCGCCGTTATTTATAATAATTATAATAAATAAATGCGATAAATACGGCAGGAAAGTAACGGATAAAAAAATTAAAATAATATTTATATAAATACTCGTACTAAATTTACGCCGCCGGGTATTTATTATATACTTGAGTATATTAAAACTCGGTGCGGTCCGCCGCCGATTGTTTGCGTTTTGGATTATTATATTCGCGATTGTTTTTTATCCATTTTCGCTAGGTTATAACGAAAAAAAAAAAAACCCGGGAAACAGCGGGTAAAATTTATATTTTCCGGCGACCGTATTTAGGTAAACCGAGCTATTATATTTAAATAATTATATCGATTTTTAGGAATATATACTCGGAGGCAAAAAATAAACGGAATATATAATCGCTAACTTAAAAACGACGGAGCTATTATTTTATTATATACCTAAATATATTTAAATCCGGTATTATTACGCCGCCGTGGCCGTTTACGGTATTAATATCCGTTTTTAACCTCGCGCGAATCGATATAATTACGCCGTTCGCGATATTAAAGCGGGTTATACGGCGTAAAAAAGGCGGCAGCTGCCGAGCCGGCCGAATGGTATTTATATTATAAATTCGAGACGTATATTTAATATAGCGGATAAAAAAGGTCGTCGAAGGCTTATATAAGCGTAGTTTTTACTACCGCCGCTTACCCGGTTTTGCTAAGCAAAAGCTCGCCCGATAATTATAATAGCTAATTTTAATAACGACGGCCTTTTTTACGCGGTGCCCGAAAACGTTTTAATTTATATTTACAAGGCGGTTTTATAGCCGTCGGTTAATTTCGTATATTTAAGCGATATTAACCTAAAAAAAAATAAGCCCGAGTATATATTCCGGCCGTCGCGCGATAATTATTACGCTAAAAGCTCCGCGTACCGTTATAAGTCGTCCGTCGCCGCTTTTAGCAAACGGGTCCGGGCCGTTATACGGTCGCTAGCCGCGGCCCGCCGCGGCTACGCGGCCGAATACTCGGGGGGTTAAACAAAATCCGTAACGAATATTTTATTAATTAGCACCGCCGATTTATATTATATTAAAGGCGACTTTTTTTTAAAGCGTTTAAAAGCGGCCCGGCGCGCGGCGCCCGATAATTTTTAATATTTACGCCGGGTATTATACGCCGGCATCAAATATAATAGGGATCCCGGATAATTTTTAGGCGCCGCGCTCGGCGTTTATCCCCGGGAAAATTAAAATCCGGTACGCGCCCGGCGCGAGGCCGCCGAGGTTATATTTTAAATATTACGCAGCGTCCCGGCGCGTAAATTATACGTAATAATACCGCTAAAAGTTTAAAAAAAATAGTTTCCGCGACGCCTCGTCGGCGCGGCAAACGATTAAAAATAAGCCCGAGCCGTGCGCGAAACCCGGACGGCGCAAATTAGGCCGCTAATTATCGCTCCCGTAAAATCGCTCCGGAAGTCGGGGTCGCCGAGGTTTTTTAAGGGCCGTTTTTATACTTATTACGCGGTTACGCGTAAAATACTAAAATATACGCGGGTTAGCGAGGTTTACGATATTACCGCTACGCTCCGGCGTTTATCGTTATAAAATAATACTACGCCGATTTAAAAAGTCGATATTTTAATCGGCGTCCTTTGCTAAATGGCGTAGCAGCCCGTAATTATCGGCGAAGTGCGGCAATATATAATTATTAAAACTAAACTAATTAATATATTATATTAAAATATATTATTATTATGCTTTAAAGTAAACGAGGACAGATTAATAAAACTTCCGGGCGGGCCGTCTCGTTATAAAAACCAAACTTTAGCGCAATAATATCCGAAAAAAAAAAAAAAGGTATATATATAGCATCCGGCCGTAACTGCCGGTTTAATGTATAAAACAATCCCGAGTAATTTACCTTTACTAAGCTTAAATTATTTACTCCGCGTGCTATATTTATAATCGTATGTTTTAAAGCAAAATCGCTAGCAGGCTCGTAAATTATAACACCGTAACCGTATCGATTATTCTTTAAAAAGTATACAACGTGCGTTTATATTTTTATATAAAGGCGTTTAACAAAAAAATAAAAAAGGAGGCCTTAATATTATTGCTCCCGTAAATTATAATAGGTCGCTAAAGTTCCCTCGATTTGCTAGATATTAGCCTCGATCCGTTCCGTTTCGCTAATTACGGCTATTTATTTTTTGCGCAGGGCCTTTGCTTTTTTATTCGTTTTTTTTAAAAGGTCTTTTAGCTCGATAACGTTTACTTCGTTTAAAGGTATATTTAGCTTTAGGAGCTACTTTTTAGCTTAGCTAAATAGCGTATAAAGCTCGTTTTGCGGCGCGGCCGCGGCGGCAAAGTCGCCGGCGGGATTATCCGAGCCTCGAGGGTTGTTAATGCTCGTGTTTTTTTTGGCCTTTTTGTTTATAAATGCCCGGTTAATTATCGCTTATACTCGTAAATCGTCGATTTACTTTTGCGCTGGCCGTTAGGGCCGGTGGCGGAGCGCCTTCGGGCCTTTTTTTTTTCGGCCTTTTTTTTTTTTTGCTACGCTTATTTTAATATTAGCGACTTTTCTCCCGGGCGGCTTTGGTTTGTTTATTTTACGGGCCGCCTCCTTTTTTTAGCCTGTTTTTCCCGGAAACGTGCTATTATAGCTTTAAATTCGGGTTTATTAATTTAATTAAGCGTTAGTTATAAAAGTATATACGGCGAGGGACGAATTTACGATTAAGTTTATTGACTTTTAAGGCTTTTTAGTAGGATTTATAACCGCGTGTAGCTTAATTAAGTTGCGGAGTTAACTAAACTGGTTTAAAGGTGCGGAATGGATTAAAATGGTATAAAGATTTAAAATAAAAATAGTGGCTAAAAGGCGAAGGGTTCGGCTGCTTTGCTAAAATAATATATGTTTTTATATATTATTTATCGACTTTTCCTCCCTAAATATTTGTTAACCTAGGCAATTATATTCCTGCTTAAGCTTTGATTTTTTGTATTTGCTTAAAAGCGAGCTAAGAGAATACGTACCTTAATTATAGGCAAAGATTTATATAAAAAGTAAAAAAAATATTTTAACGTTTATTAAAATCGAACAAATTACCGGGTAGTTTACCGTTATAAATAATTACGCTATAGTGGACGAACCGATATAATTTATAAATAATCGAATAAAAAAATATTATATAGCAGATAATTTGTTTTATATATTATAAATTTTTTTTATATATTTTTAATACGATTTGGCTATTTTATATAAGGATTTCCCGGGCTAAGTTTATAGCCCGGCTAATTTAGTTACGATAAATATAAAATTTCTTTATTAATAATAGCTAGCTAAAAGCTACGGTATGCTTAAGCATATTTAAATTAACGAGAATCGTACCTAAAAACGAGCAATTTGGTTGGCTAGGCCAGATTTTATGTCGAAGAGAAAGGTTCCTATATGTCTTATTTTGCGACTTGCTAAAACAAAAAAATCCTTTTTTTTTAATCCGCGACCTGGCTGGCTAGGCTAAATCGCGGATAAAAAAAAAGACTTTTTGTTTTTTTTAGTCTCGTAATATTATAATAAGCGATTAATTCGCTATAGGCTAAGCCATTTTTAAAGATAATTGTTGGTAATAAAGTATTAAGCGCCCGTAAAAGTAATTAAAAGCCGCTAATATTATGGCACTGGCGGTATAAGGCTGCTAATTTTATAGCTATTATATATTAATAAAATAAAGTATACGTAAGCATATATATCGTAATAAAATAAGTAATAGTGTTCCTACCGGACCTTTTAATTAAGTGATAGGCTAATTTGCTTATAATAATAATGGTTGTTAAATACCTTTTTTTTTCGGCTTTATCCGCCGTAAAGCTAGTATTAGTTTATTATAATATTATTATAATAAGGTAGGCAATAGCTAGCGTTGGCGATTTTTTAGCGTGGAAGTATATATGTGTTTTCTTGTATATATTCGCAATTTAATATACTATAGTTGTCGCCTAGCTAGCGCTAGCGACTCTTTAGCGTGGATGTGTGTGTATGTGTGTGTGTGTGTGTGTGTGTGTTTGATGGATTCGCAACTCAACATTATGGCTGTCGCCTGGTTTATTCCTACCTCACGGCCTAACTACTATAATCAGTCAATGCCCTTAGCCCGTTGCAATCGGGTAAGGCAGCCGCAAGGTAGGAATAGCTTATTGCGAATAAATAAAAGGCTTCGTTAAATCTTCGTAAAAAGCGGTTATCCTAGTATAAATATAGCGATTATATAGTATAAATAAACGCATCGTCGACTACCTACGTGCGAATGCTAGATCTCCTGCCTCGTGCCACGTTATCCGCTTTTGTTGCGAATAAAGTAGGATCCTTTACGACACCATCGAAACGCCCTCTTAAACTAGGGGAAGCCTCTAAAATGCCCTCCAAAAGATACCGAATCGGGTAATTTTATCACGTATATCCCTCCTCGTGCCTCCCCGGCCCTCTTTCGGATAAGGGAACCTTCCTAAGACAGTCACTTTTTAACGTGCGGGATTACCAAAAATGGCATAGGCCCCTCACTGAGAGTGCCAGTGCACCCCATTTCGATACTGTCAACACGCCCGGAGATGTTATGCTTGGCGAATGTTAAGTCAAGATTCATTGGATGATGCATCCTCCGTGGAGAAGGACGTCTAGTTGAATAGATTTGAAGTTCATTACCTTCTGCTTGTAGTAATACACGGATATTGTCAATTCGGACCACAATTCCATTCCACAGTATTTATCTGACTCCTGATGTTAAATGATACAAACCACGCTTTGGTAAATGCTATGGGTGACACGCGAAGGAGAAAATGACAGTCAAGATTCTCATCGCGTCCTTATTGCTAAGGAACTGATGACCCATCTCGATTCTCATGTTGTATTGCCAGGACAATATGAGGCCCAGTCATGCGTATTGAGATCTGACGTCAAGTAGAAGAGTATGCAAGCACACCGTATTAGACGTTGCGCATTTGAAACAGCTATGCTAAACTACCCGACAGTAAGCAAGAACAGAAGTATGAATCAGATGCTCATTCATGTATGTAAATCCCGGCTGAATATATAAAATATCAGCATAGTTCAATTTTACTCGGGGCGGTCTCTCCCGAATATCACGTCACAAGTCAAGTTTCAGCGCTGGAGACCAGTCTTCGTATTTTCAAATTTCAGATTCGATTCTTCTCCTAAGTGACGTGCCTATAACATATACTTGCAAACAAAACAAAGACGCAAAGAGGCCAAGTAAAAGAGACACCATAAAGCCACTAGATTCATTGCCACGTTCAATCACCCGTCGTGTGTTCCATCACAGTTTCACATCCGCTCCAAATTCTTTTCATGTCCAAAGCAATGGCAAGCAGTGTCTGCTCGACACTCACTCGCTGTCAACCGAGGTGGTCTGTTGATCATTAGTGAATGAAGCCAAAGAATTCCTGAGTGGCAAGGTCAACTTACAAACATGCCCTTCAGATCCTCGTTGCGGGCCTCGACGTCGTGGGTCGTAGTGAACATGCCCTTGAGGTCCTCGTTGCGAGCCTCGACATCGTGGCTGGTGGTAAACATTCCCTTCAGATCCTCGTTGCGGGCCTCGACGTCGTGGGTTGTGGTAAACATGCACTTGAGGTCCTCGTTGCGAGCTTCCTTGTCGTGGGTAGTAGTGAACATGCCCTTCAGGTCCTCGTTACGGGCCTCCTTGTCATGGGTAGTGGTGAACATGCCCTTCAAGTCTTCGTTGCGAGCCTCAACGTCGTGCGAGGTGGTAAACATTCCCTTGAGGTCCTCGTTACGGGCTTCCTTGTCATGGGTAGTGGTGAACATGCCCTTAAGGTCTTCGTTGCGGGCTTCCTTATCATGGGTGGTAGAGAACATTCCCTTGAGGTCCTCCTCACGGGGCTCGACGTCGTGCAAGGTCGTGAACATGCCCTTCAGGTCTTCATTGCGGGCCTTGACTGGGGCGGCATCCTGGGAAGTGGAAAACATTCCCTTGAGATCCTCGATGGGGGCTGACAAGCCTGAGGTGCCGAAGAGGGCAATGGCGATGACTGCGGCGCGAACGGTGTACATTTTTGCGGTGATGGAACAGGTGAAAGATGTGTGGGTGAGAGACGCTGGCGAAAGTCGAAGAGATGAGAAAGCGAGATGCTGAAGTTTGGAAATTGGAGCGGATGTTTCCCTGATGATGCAAGACTGTGATGTTGTGATGATGGAGAAAGAAATTGGAATCAGTTAGGGAGAGGAAACTGGTTTATGTATCTGGTTGACCAAGTATGAGATTGTCCTTTGAATCATTGGGAACCGACATCTGCTCATCGACTGAATCCATCATGGGTCCTTCAGTTCCCCTGCGCCGACTCAATCACCGTGTCCAAGTGCGCATTAGGTAGAGAATTGGAAGCCCGGGAACGACATACCCCGCTCTCCCATCGTCAGCATAGGCGGCGCGACAGAAGGATGCAATAAACGCGCCTCGCGACTGCGCTGCCGACAGATTCTCGCACCGCCATCGCGAGTGCATCATCACCATGAATGACTGTTGTCGATAAGAAGCCAATGCCGAATTTGGAACAAATCCTTGCCCTGCAACGGCCCGAGATGATCGGCAGTCGACGAGCGACACGGCGCTATGGGCCAAAATCTGACAAAGAATATAAGGGCGGCGCGGTGCTGAGTGGGGTTCAGCTGTAGGGGTAAATAACCACCAATGACAAGAAGCGCCGCCGCCGCCCAGCCGCCGGAATTGGAATTGGCAGCGCGCTGTAATCTATCTGGGTCCTCGGTTAGTATAGTCATCATTGGGCGCGTGTCAGCATCTCAATCGCCTATGGAAGACCCGCGATAGCTTTTGCTTGCATCTCGCCTGATTCTTGGTATCTTTCTCTTCCGACTTCTCAATCTTGCTTTCAATCGGCTTCGCTTTCTGTTACTCTTCATATCGACTTATTGCTCCATACCGTAACTCGACAGGGCAGGCCTGGAAAAATCAATTGGCACCATGTTTGCCAGCTATCTGTTCAGCAGAAACCATCAGTATTCTCCTCTGCCTTCAGAAAACAAATCGGAACTACCAGTCAGCAGCGAGAACCATGTCAATCGACGACGGATCTTCGTACAAGCCTTCTTCATCTTGGAGACAATTCACCTAATCATCGTCCTTCTTGCGTACGCTGGCGGGCACGTACTGGAGCATGCGCATGCGCATTCGCGACATGAACTGGATAATTGTACGTATGTCTTGAACGATGAGTTTCATGCTGCTAAGTAATCATATTAGACTTCGACCTGTTCCAGTATAATACTATCAAGTCATTTTATGGCGAATGGTCCTTGATGAATCGAACTACTGCTTCAGATGCTCTTTTCGATAAGATTCAAGAATGTGCGTACCTGACCTATTCCCTCACGCCACTGTGCAGTATGGAAAGTCTGGAGATAGCTGACGCTTGTGGCTTCGTTCCTCCCTGGTAGCGGATGGTGTTGTTGCCATTGATACCGAGTGGGCACTTGTCCATGGCTACGCGCCCTCGGTGCAGCACCCACAGGATGCATCCAAGAGCATATATCAGGTCGATATGTTTCACTCCATGCACTGCATCGTGAGTTTCTCATTGTACGCGTACTCATTGTATTCATTCTGACCAGAGACACAGTTTCGTCTCCGCAACAAATTGACGTCGCACATGTCGCTGGAGGATTGGCCCCGCGATGATGAGCACACGCTGCACTGTCTTGATTATGTTCGAGAGCAACTTTTGTGCAACGCCGATCTTACCTTAGAGGGGACTGACGATTTGCTGCATTTCAACAAGAACAGCGGGCATGTCTGCCGTAGTAGCGATGCGGTCACGGAATGGGCGGCTGCCCACCATTGGAGCGATCATCGGCAGTTCCTCAAGGATACTCAGCACTACGAGTAGTCATCAATCTATATGATTGGAATCAGAATGTTCATTTGACAGTGGATTCAAGTAGTTAGCTGTATAAGTCGTTTTACACATCAGTAAAAATAGACAAGGTCGTAATCGATTTTGACAGGAAAAATAATATAGTCAGACGATAAATACTGAAGCTACGAGCAGCCACAATTGTTATGATTTTATGCATGATCGAATTCTCGTAGATAGTCACTCGTATTTGCCATCACACGAGATTTTCCATTACTTCGTTTACGCTGGTGTACTGTGTCCATGCATGATGATGGCTGGACGACTGCTGACACGATAAACCAGAAACAGTCGTTGCGCTTTGTCCCCGGGAACTCTCCGCCATAGACGATTGTCAAGAGGAACACGATTGTCGCGGAAATATGATAGTGCATGCTTTTGGTGCATTGGGCCAATCACGCTCATTGCCGCGCAGCTCAATGAAGCGGCGCCGCTGACCCGGCTGTGCTCGTAGTGGGAAAAGCCGACTCTGCATCGTCAGCCATCACCGCACCAGAGCCCTTATTTACGGACGCTAGCAGTCATGAGCTTGCCCTTTACGGAGAAACAAGGCGCCAATTCGTACATGATATAGTCTTTCCAATCCATGAATTCAGCCGCGGCAAAGATTCTTCAAATTTACGATTGCTATTGTGATCATGGATCTTGACGGGGATGATGACCACAGTCTTGACGACCTCTGGTGTGGTGACGAGGAGAAACTTGAAATCTCCCGTATACCTGCACCGCTGGCGACGAGAAGCATCGGCTTCCTTTTACTCCTCACATCCGGTCTTGCTGGGTAGGTCTATCTAATCTGCGATTGTGTTGTTCTGTGGACGGACTCACTGACTGAGGTACACAATGATAGATTGCAGTTTGTTTTCGCTTTAGTATTCTCGAATGGATCAGTAAGTCGCCTTCTTATACCAAACCTATCCGCCTTTGGCCGGCTAATCTGTTATTGTTTAAGGCCTATCTTAACAACCTTGGCCTCAGCAAACCGGTTCTTGCTCTGGTTTGGACAGCTGGGCCAGTCGCAGGGATAGTACTGCAGCCATACTTTGGCATTTGGAGCGACCAGTTGGGTCAGCGACGACCATTCATCCTGTATGGCGCCGCTGCGATCGTTGCATCACTTGTCGGCCAAGCCTTCGTGCCTGGAGCGTTGAGCCGTGCAGGACTGCCCTTGGCGGCTCAGTCCATGGCGGTGCTATTCATGGTGACTCTCAACATGGCCATTCAACCACTACAAGGCGGCTTGCGGGCGCAATTGAGCGATGCCTGCTCCCGTGCACAGCAGCCTGCAGCCAATGCCCTGGCTGGTATTGCTGTCAGTATGGCCAACGTGGGAAGCTACGTTTTGGCCCTGGCGGATCTGCCGAAGCTTTTCTCGCTCGACAGCAGCTCCCAGTTCTCAATATTGTGTCTTATCACTTCCGTGGTCTTGGCACTTGCGGTGGTTCTCAACTGCACGGCCGTGCGGGAGGGTCGCGATTATATCGTACAGAGAAGCCGAGGCAGTATTAACAAAACGGGTCCCTGGCTCCTGCATGTCATCACCAGCTTTCGACGACTACCCCGGCAAGTGCAACAGGTATGCAAAGTGCAATTCCTGTCATGGATGGGATGGTTCCCGTTTCTATTTTACATGACGACGCACGTTGCTGCGATATGTAAGCAGCCCATCCTGTCTGATAATGACAGGCTTTCATATACATTTTGCTGATATTTTTTCCAGATCAGCGTGGGACCCCGGAAGCACTTTCCCTCGACGCAGCTGAGAAGGCAACATCGACGAGGGTAGGCTCGCTGGGACTGTTGTTGTTTGCAGTCATGGGGCTCATCTCAGGTGTTGCTCTGCCACTTGCACATCAACAGGCAGGGACCTATGGCGGACACGCGAAGACCGTGTCATTTCTCACCAAGATCGTCCAGCGTTGGACTGGTAGCATCCAACGACTTTGGCTTGCATCGCAACTTCTATACGCCACTTGCATGTTTGCTGCATTCTTTGCAACCTCGCTCGCATTTGTTAGCATTCTCGTCGGTGTGTGCGGCGTCAGCTGGGCAGTCACCATCTGGGCGCCGTGGACGATCATCGGTGTCCATGTATCTTACGACCTTGATGACTCTGACGCGAGCCTTTCACTGATGCATGAGTACGTTGGACCCGAAGATGATTGTTCCGAGCTTTCAGTCGACCCCAAGACGTATCCAAGGCAACAGGACCAGTGCGACAATTGTGAGCGGCGCCCCGGCATAGTCTTCGGCCTGCACAACGCTTTCATCGCGGGGCCGCAGATCGTGGCCGCAGTGGTATGTAGCTTCATCTTTTGGGCTGTGGAAGGGACTCGTCATGACGGCGTGGGCTGGGCCATGGTATTCGGCGGCCTGGCTGCGCTTGGGGCAGCGTTGTTAGCAACAGGCCTGGAAGAAGACTGCAAAGTTGATATATAGCTTGCGCTCATTGCCGTCAAAATTCAGCTTATTCTTTTATTATTCGTATCAGCTAGTCGAATTATATCCGCGGGTTGAATTCAAATTGGGGCACAGCACAGCTTTCGGACGCATCAGGCTGCGTCAACACATGCCTGTTCAAAAGCCTGCATGTTCGAGGCATGCAGCGCGGAAAATATCTCTATTGAGGATTGTTATGTTGTCTCTGCGTCTGACAGGCACTACGACACGTACTCGTGCAACTCTGTCGCACTGCTGGTCGGTCCGATATAAAATCTTACCAAATGTCACTATTGCCTCTTACAATATGTATGGCTTGGCGGGCGTTCGTGAGCAGAATGATACTGTAGTCATTGTGAAGACGAGTCTTATGAACCAGGAATAAACCATATGTTTGGTTTATGAACTTACTGCAGGGGCGCACCCAGCTCCGAATACGTTCTCCACCGAGGTACCTACCTAACCTAGGTACCTAGGTATATTGAGTGCGAGAGTCTTGACCTTTCCATTCTAATTTAGCCACCATCGAATTTCAAATGGGGTACCACTGCATCTTTACAACGCGCGCATGTGGTGTCAAGGATACATGGGCGCTTTTCAAGCTCCTTGAATGGATTGTCTGGTTTTGACGTCACCCAATGGGACCTGCAGAAGACATCGCCGCACTGAACATGCAGCATGTAGCATGCAGCACTGCCAGGCAGTAGTCCGTAGAAGTGTGTAGCATTTGATTCTGATTTTGACCTGGTCCAATCAGATCTACAGCTAAGTGTCATCCATTGATTGGGAGAGCACCCGACTTGTTCTTGGATGTGTATTTTGTCGATAGACTTGACCACCATCCCGCGTACCCCGCCATTTGATTTTTGGGAATACGTTGTCTGCGATTATGCGACGAGAAGTCACTCAGTCCCGATTAATGATCGTTTTCAAGTCGTTCGAACTTTCTGGTTTCTTCCAATCCCTCCCATCCATTACAGCGTTCGATAATGGCAAATGACTGGGACAGATTCAGAGACGAGATTGTGTTGCTCTATCTTATTGAGGGTCTCACACTCAGGGAGGTTTCGTCGCGAATGGTTCAAAAACACGGCTTCGACAAGAAGTGAGTACAGATCCTTTGAGTCCGCCTCAGTCCATGACTCACACTTCTTCAGAAAGTATCAATACGAATACGTGCTTAAGAAATGGAAAATAAGCAAGAACACGAAGAGAGAGATGTGGGAACATGTCGATCATGTCGTGCAAAAAAGACACAAGCAAGGAAAAGAGTCACAAATAGAGATGGGTGGCATGCGCCTCTCGGATGCCCATGCCAAAAAGGCGATGCAGAGATATGGCCGAATGTCGTTGGCCGCAAAGTTCAGAACAGGTTTGTCCAAAAAGAAAGCATTTGTGGTTTATCTCAATGCTCATCTAGTATATCAGTACCCAGCCCAAGAAGCCCTGAAAATGGCCTCATCAGCATAAGTACTCCTCCCGCCCCGCAAGATAGGACGGCGTGGCCGAAAGCCCTACCATGGATGCAATTCGACAACACATTCCAAATGAGTACGTAAATGACTTCAATTGCCTAAAATTATTGACATTGCTGACAAGATCTCTTGTTGTTTAACAGGTAATCTTCGACTGTCCGAGCCGTTGATGGATTCAATCGTGCGGACGTTGGCTACACTCAGCATAGACTTCAGCTATCCCAGAGACGTCGATATCGCCATCTCAAAAGCCCTTTATGAATCCTTCAATTGGCGAGCGGCCGTGAATCAGACGTTGCCTCATCTCCAAGATGGCGAACAAGGATCAACCATCCCTGCACATATTCAACAGCCGGCCATCACACCAGCCATAGCACTGAAAAGCTTGCTCTTCCAGATATCAAACAAACAGGTCAATACCGACCACACATTGCTGGCGCAAAATATGATGCAACTGATACATGCTCTCTGTCGGGAGATACCGAAAGCCATTGGGTACGTCATTGGCTCTACGGATCCAACCTCAGCTGCCGTCAAAGAAACCTTCTTCTCAACCGCCACGCGGTTTGGTCAATCATCAATGGTCGCAAAGTTTCTGGCAGCTGGCACCAATCCAAACGCTCTTATGGATCATACGCTTCATTTCGAGATCAAATTACGTCGTGGTAAAGCTCTTCTTGAACGGAAACGGGAAATACGACGAATTACGCCATTGCAACTCGCCGCTGCAACGTGTGAGACCGAAGTGGCTCTTGCACTGCTAGAGTATGGGGCGAAGCCAGATCTTGGAAACCCCACGCCTTTACAAATTGTTTGTTCGCTGCCACCCAGCTTCGATGGCGTCTGCCTTGCTCGGATCCTTCTACAACACGGAGCATCTCTCATGACCAACCAAAATCATGTTTTGTTTCCACCGCTTCTGGAGGCAGTAGCGGCTGGAAATGCGACAATGGTTCAGTTTCTTCTAGGCGAGGGTACCAGGGATCAGATCGTGGATATTTACGAACGAGATCTTGGTGACTGCTTCTACTCCGGTTTGATCTACCGTTCGAATTTATTTCCAGCCTCCCCGTGTAGTCCCCTATTTTTTCAAACTGCTGTTCCTTACACAAAGGAAGAGAAGATCACAGCATTGCAAATTGCTAGTATCATTGACGACATAAGCATCGTGGAAATGCTAGTTTCCACCCTTGGCCACTGTGAAGATCGGACAAACATATACAGATGGGCTCTGCTGACTGCTTGCTTGGCGGCCGACGAAGATATGGTTTGCCGGTCTTTAGATGCTATCACGGAGATAAGAAAGGATACAATATGGGTCAATTACGCCTTGTGCGCAGCATCATGGATCTCAGATTGCAGAATTGCCCGTCGATTGCTCAAGCTGGGAGCTACACCCGAATGGCAGGAAACTTTAGAAATTTCCGCTGTTCAGGCTGCGGCATCGTACGGAAATGCCGATCTGATCAAACTGCTTCATTCTTGCGGTTACGACATCAATGATCACCATATCGAGCGCGGGACTCGATGGGATGATCGCTCTTGGCATAAACCCCCAAAATACTGTCAGCCACTTCAGTGTGCAATTCGTGTCGGAAGTATCCAGACAGTGCGGGTTTTGTTGCACCTCGGCGCCCGGGTGACCGGGAACATGATAGCTGTCGCAATTGCTCATGGAAGCGATGACATGATTCCCGAGCTACTCGCACGAGGCGCTAATGTCAATGCAACGCTTTACCGAAATACGCCACTCGAAATTGCGCTTCTGAAACGTAAAGGCTTGCCTTTGATCAGTAAGCTTGTCGATTCCGGAGCTGAAGCCTCGGTGCAAGCATTGATCACGGCAATTGAGAATAACGATCAAGTTGTTTCCAAGTATTTGCTGGATTCCGGAATCGACATTCTAGCACCCACCACAAGCAAGAAGACAGTACTTGATGCTGCAGCCGAAGCGACTGATATGGAGATCATGCAAAAATACTTTGACTGCGGTGGGCACTACAGCTCGAATGCACTTTTATTGGCAGCTGAAATGTCTATCTTGCACTCTGACTACAGTACGGTTAGATATCTCTGGCACAAACGACCTACAGAACCAATGGACACTGATGAAAATACCCTCTTCGTTCAATCGATACTGGAAGATGACTGCAATCTTATGGGGTTGTTTCTCAACAGCAACATCGGTTCCGCAATGTCCCACTATTGTTGGCATTCTTGGCCTGGTTCGCGTTACGGGTCCTGTGAAGGGCTGCGGGTTAGTCACTCAATGATAATCTACCTCAAATTTGTGAAGGGTGGCGGAGAAGAAATCCACAGTTGTGGTCGTAGAGGGGACTGTTTCAGCAAAATAACACCATTGTGGGCTGCAGCGCATATGCAACAAAAGCCCCTTGTTGACCACTTGATTTCTGGCAACCACCCACCAGACGCATTCCTGCTTGAGTCAGCGCTCTACAATCCGAGTTTTTCAAGCTTCGAGATACGGCAGCAACTGATCGAAGCTTACCCATTGTCATCAATTAGAGACAAAGGCTCATGCCGTAGGCTTCTGGTGGCCGCAATCAACTGGAATGCTGGGCTTGTACTCATGCAGCAGCACATCAACAACATCGAATCTTTGGATTTCGTGTTTCATGACTACAACAACGTTAAGGAGAAATGGACACCACTACAGCTCGCTGCAAAGTATGGCAACATTGAACACGTCAGACTTCTTCTCGACGCTCAGGCCAATATCAATGAACCAGCAGCAGGTCGATATGGTAGAACGGCTTTGCAGATGGCAGTTTGGGCAGAGAACCTCGAGTTGACAACGTTCTTACTTCAGCGCGGCGCTGACATAAACGCACCAGGAGCCGTGGATCGAGGGCGTACAGCTCTACAACTGGCCGTTACGAGTGGAAACATCAGGCTGGCAATGTTACTCCTTGAGCACGGTGCTGATGTCAATGGGCCACCTTCGCTGAATCAGGGCAGGACAGCTATTGAAATAGCAGCAAGACTAGGGCTCATCGATATGGCGGCGCTTTTGCTGCCATACGTGTGTTTCCATGGGCATATGAGAATACATTTTGTTCGGGCTGTTGTATTTGCCGAGCAAAATTGTCACTACGCAACTGCAAACTACCTCAAGCAAGGGCGCTGGACCGAGGAGGACCACAACCTTTCGACCAAGCGTCAAGCTACTGAGAAAAACCACATATGCCCCAGGATTCTCTACAATAATCAGTCCTGGGAGGGAAAATGTCCCCCTTGTAATAGACCACAAGAGGCATGGTTAGATTGGGGCTCTTCTTCCGAAGAAGAGAGTACCACTCGTTCAGTTGTTGAGTTGACGGAATTTGAGGAACAGGCTACCAACGCTAGTGCACTAGCTTTGGCTGATGACTTGCCATTAACAGAGGAGCAGTCAGAGATGTTGGATGCTGATTCAGCCCTACAAGGTACCGATTGGTCATATCGTCCATCCGACACCACGGCAAGATGGCTTGATGACCTTGTGAAGGAATACTTCGAGAATCTCGACGGCATTTGGCGGGAAGATTAAGGAGCGAATTTTCTTTGCAATATTTTAGGATCCGAGAGTCTCGCGGCAAATTGTATTTCGGCCGGTGTATGGGCCATATTGTGATTAACACAGAGCAAAAGAATCCAACTTTTTCAAGAATGTCATCTCCTTTCGCCACTCATCAAATCAGTTGTAGACAGAATCTACATGGTAACGACTGACAATCGGCCGGCCCGGAGGGAGAGATAACAATGCGGAGCGAACCGAGCGCAATCGGCAAGCACCCGAGGATAAGGATTCTACCGTAACCGGCGAACGAAAGCTGTCTTTATCTGAAAAGAGCGGTGGCGTTATCAATGGCAGTCTATCCAAAAGTCCAAAGCATTGAATCGATTGACATACTAGGTGCCTTCGGGACGGCAATCCACAACTAGCGTGGTCATTACGTTTTCATTTCGGGGGCCAGGCTGTGCTTATCCACAGACATCTACTATGACTCTCATGAACATTCTAATACAGTCGAGGTAGTCCGGTATATCCACCTTTTCGTCAGGTCTGGTATTATACTTACCGCCCGGACCGCAGACGACACCTTGCATACCCAAACTTTTGTACAGATGTCCTGCGTCGGAGCCGTAAAAGCACGTTGGTGCAATGACCCCAGTCGGCTGGGGCGTACCCCGGACATCGTGATATGCATCATTTAGCGACTTGACGATCGGCGACCCTGGCGACACTTCGAATGCGGGCATGGTGGGCTCGAACCTCTGCTTGAGCTCAAACGTTATGCCGGGGAAGTCGAGAACGACCTGTTCGACGACCGCAGCCAAGTCTCTCATGACGCCTTCTTGTGTTTGACCAGGTGCATATCTGGCACTGCCGGCGAGCTTGCACACATCTGCCACCTGAGGCGGCCGCCACTCTGCCAGTTCGTCGCCAAGGGCGCCATGCACGACTCCAATGTGACATCGGTTACACTTGAGATGTTCCTCACTCTTGGCACCGCTGAACACCATGCTGTTGAGCTTAGGAATGAGCTTGCAAGCGGCCATGATAGCATCAGCCGCCTCTTCTCGCGCTGACATGTGTCGCGTGACGCCTCTCAAGACAATTTCAAAGATCAACGCCTCGGCGTGCATGGTGACGGCCTTGATATCGGAAGGCTCGCAGTTGATGAAGTAGTCGGCGTGGATTCTGCCCTTTTCTATCAAGGCCATGGTGCCGACCCCTCCTTGTAGCTCGCCGACCACGTAGGTCAGGTAGACATCCGCCCTCGGCACCCAGCCGCTGGCCTTCAACGTCTCGACGGCGCAAAAGTAGGCCGCGCACCCGGCCTTCATGTTGCTGACGCCGATGCCGTAAATGAAGTCGTCGTCCACCTTGCCTTCCCACGGGTCGATCGTCCACCCCCCGCTCACGGGATTCGTGTCCAGGTGGCCATTGAATAGGAGCGACTTTGCTGCCGCGTCTGCTGAAGAATGGCGGCGCGCGTCGACGGCACTCCGGATTCCCTTCCAGACACCCACTGCATTCTGCCGCTTCCCCTCGTCGAATGGCACAACTTCTGTCTCGAGACCAATACCTCGCATGCATTCGGCAATGTGGCTAGTCACTGCCAATTCGCCGTCAGTCTGCGAATAGCTCTTGATTTGGACCAATTTCGATAAGAAGGAAAGACATTTTTCTCTGTCGATATCTGGGAACTGCATATCGAGAGTCCGCGACAGCTGTGCACGTGTTTAAGATCTTTGCGCTTCTTCTGCCTCTCCTGGCGATGTTTTAAGCGAGATGGTGTCCCGGAGTCCCGGATTTCCGGAAATCGGTATCTACCGCAATAGCGTCGGCGGGCTATCGGCCAATAGCATGAAGGCCTGGACAAATATGTCCGATTATCGTCGGCTTTGCTCCTCCGATGTTGCAACGGGATGGCGGGCCAATGCCGACAAGAGCATGCAGTCTGCCGGCATTTCCAAGAAAGATGATATAAGCCACCCTCTCGGCAGGACCCATGAAATAGATACTGGAAAGCGACAGATGCTCCTCTCCAGCTATCATGGCTAATAATAATGACAACATTGAGGCTGCGCCCACAAATCACCGGCTTTCGGCCGACCGTGTAGAACCAGGGAAGGGCGAAGTGGCCGATGAGGGTTACGAGCTGCTTGAAGACACCGCGCCCGATGCATTCTCACAGGAAGCAGCAGATGCTGTCCGCCGCAAGATCGACCTTCACTTGCTCCCTCTCATGTGCGCACTCTACGGCCTCAACTATGTCGACAAGGTGGCAAATGGCTGGGCTGTGCTTTTCGACCTGAGGGCTGATCTTGGTCTGGTCGGAACCGAATACTCGTGGGCCAGCTCCATGTTTTACTTTGGCTACCTGGTCGCGCAATATCCTGCGAATTATATCCTGCAGCGCTTCCAAACGGCGAGGGTTCTGAGCATATCTGTCATTATCTGGGGCATTCTTATGCTAGGGTCAGTCCATTCGTTGCTATTTCCGCTTTCCGCCACGACCTGCTAACTTGTCCATAGCCACCTTGGCCTCCGGAACTTTGCCGGATTCATGGTAATCCGCTTCCTCCTCGGTGTCGCCGAGTCCGTAGTCACACCCGGTTTCGTGCTGTACACTTCCATGTTCTACACACGCAAGGAGCAGGTCTGGCGAACCATGCTGTGGGCGGCCATGCAAGGATGTTTCAGCATCGTGACAGCATTGATATCCTACGGACTGGGCCACATCACCAACACAGCTCTGCGTCCTTGGATGTACATCTTTCTCGTGCTCGGTCTCTTGAGTCTGATTGTCGGTTTCGGCTGGCTCTTCTACATGCCACAGACCCCGAACAAGGCCAGATTTCTCACCCCGGAGGAGCGCGTCATCGCAGTTCAGCGTGTCGCTGGCAACATGATGGGAATCAAGGGATATCAATGGAAGAGCTACCAGATATGGCACGCCGTAATCGACCCCAAGGTCTGGCTGATCCTGGCATTTGTCCTGTTCACGCAGCTACCGAATGGAGGGCTCACCAGCTTTGGATCTCTCGTCGTCTCCGGGTTCGGGTTCGACTCGTTCAGAACCTTGCTCATCGGTCTACCTTCGAGCGTGGTGAGCGCCGGCAGCATGATTATGTGGGGAACGTTCTCGATCAAGCATGGCAACCTCCGAACTTGGGGCATGATCATTCCCCTCTTGCCAGCGATTGCTGGTATCGCCGCTGTGTACGGCACAATGAACACCGATGCGAACAAGTACGGCCGCGTCGTTGCCTACTGGTTGATCAACTCATATGCGGTGACAGTAAGTAACACGATATGAGTATGTTTGATATCTGCGGGTACTGACTGAGTGAACAGTGGCCATTCGTGCTGACCATAATTGGTCAAAACATCGCGGGACACACCAAGCGGGCTTTCACAAACACCATGATGCTAATCCTGTTTGCGACCGGCAATATTGCGGGTCCCTTCTTCTTCCGCAGCCAGGATGCACCGCGATATGTCTTGGCGATCGCTAGCATTCTTGTGTTTTTCTGTGCATCTCTGCTCTGCGCAGTAGTGCTGCGGTTCTACATGTTGTGGGAGAACAAGAGGAGAGATCGCGTGTATGGCGCAGTCGAGACTACAGAAGCCAAGGTCGATGGTATGAGGACTGGTATGCACGACAAGACGGATCAGGAGAATACGGATTTTCGATATGTTCTGTAATATCTCAGGCAAATTTCAACCAGTAGCTACTATCTTAGATCTCCAGACGTTGGTGCCAACGCATTTCCTTCTATAATTCCTTCCTATCGTGTTGATCTAATTCTCTTCCCATCTGGACACGATTGAGCTCATGAAGGTCTTTCAAAGTCTAGTCCATTGGTAGGTACTCAAAGCTCGATAGGGTCTCCATTCATTGGGGAATAGTCTTCCTCATCAGCAAAAGTGATCTGCATGAGAGTTTCCTCGGTTTGGAACGTATCAAGGCCTTCCATGATCTCTCTGCGAAGTGGTTTGTCAGTGATTGCATCCCCGTAGACCTGTCGTCAGTACTCACTTGTCTGTAGCCAAAACTTCCAGTCCCGGAACACAGTCGATCAGCGCAATGATAGCAAAGGATCCAATGAAGGACCACGAGAACCCAACAATGGCCTCGACGATCTGGACCCAGAGCTGGCGAACGTTGCCGTCGAAAATGACACCACCGTCGACGATATCTCCGCCATACGCTATCACCTCCTTCTTCGCAAAGACGCCGGTGCAGATGGTGGCGAGAACTCCTCCAACGCAATGAGTAGCGAACGTGTCACCGTTATCAACCCAGCGCCAGCGCCGAGCAAGATCGGTAAACTTGATTCTGAGGGCTTGACGGCATACCACGGCGCCAAGAATTCCGAAGAAAAAGGCAGTAGGCATGTCGATGAATCCAGCGGATGGGGTGATCATGACCAGCCCAGAAATGGCACCCAGGAATGTCGAGTCCAGAGACCACTTTCCGGTTTCGAAATACGTCATAAGAAGCCAGGCCAGCGCTCCCGACGAAGCACACAAGTTCGTGACGCACAGCGCCATAACAGACTGAAAGTTCAACGCCAAGGTAGTGCCGGCATCAAACGCCAGCCAGGAGCCCCATATGATGATCAGGGCGATGAGTTGAGCAAAAGAGTTTCCGGGGCGATGCAGCCGAATGTGCGTCGGCGTGCGCTTTTCGGAGCGCCGAGAGCGGAATATCGGGTGCGAGAGGTAGAGGCTGATAGCCGTCGCAGTGGCGCCCGAGCAAATGTGAACGGGCGTACCTGTGTCACCTTGATGTCAATAATTACTTACACAGACAGAACAGGCCACTTGTACTCACCACCCGCAAAGTCGAGAACCCCCAGCCCTTCTCCCAGAAAGCCGCCGCCCCACACCATGTGCGCCAGAGGACAGTATATGAGTGTCGACCACAACTACGGATAACGTTTAGTAGTGGCAGCGGACGAGCAATCGCATGGCGAAACTCACAATGATAAAAGGTATCACCGGCAGCAATCTGCCCCTCTCGCAAAAGCCGCCGACCGCAATAGCGCACACGGTCGCCTCGAACACGAGCTGAAACTCGCTGAACAGTATTGCGGGTATAGTTCCAACCGGTTCCGAGAGGACGCCTCGGTGAAAGGCATACTTGAAATCACCAAAGACCGATCCACCTTCGCCATAGGCTAGGGTGTACCCGACGACGAACCACTGAATTGAACACGTAGCGATCGTGAGCAAGGCGGGCATCACCGACGCCAAGCCGTTGCCTTTCCACGAATACCCTCCATAGGCGATTCCAACCTACAGCTGTCAGATGTGTCCAGGCGCAATGCGAAACAGAGGCAACACTTACGGTCGGCACAATCGTCCAACAGATCACGGTACAAATCAGGATGAAGACAGTGTCAGTCTTATCGCACTCCTCCCACGCTGCTAGCACTCCTGTTGCCATCGTGATGAAATGACCCAACAGCTCTGTGGGTGTACTCTAGAGAAGCAGTTATCCTCAGCTGGGCAAAAGACAGAATGAAGCATTTTTATCGCCTTCATCGCGGCTTCTGAGGCATCTCACCATAAGATGATTCCTATTGGGCAGCGATAGCTACAGTTTGTATCACAGCTCGGCAATCTGGACTTTATTACTGGATGCGGATTAGTGAGCTCTATACCCCTGGTGGATACCTGGAGAGCTGCATGCTAACAAGTGTGGTCTTGCCCGAAATGGGCGAAGACGCTTATCTTTGGCTAGGGTCTGTGAACATGAGAACCAAGAGGCCGCCGCCGCGCTTCTGGCCAGCCAGATACATACCACCAAACACCATTCCGACCGAGGCAAAACCCAACGAGACCCAGATATCAGACAGACTCGTTTGTGCTTCTCACGACCTCCCATCTCGGACCAGGCTTCTTTATGCTGATTTTGAATCGCGGCACACGATCCATGCGATTCAGCGACGCCGTTGGCATCCGCAACACGGTCTCCCTTACCATGGTCTGAGTAGTCCAGTCGTACGAACAGCCAATGGCCCTCTGCATGCCGCCCTCGCTCGCACACAGAAAGAGGCAAACAGGTGGATGCACCGCTTCAAAGAGTGTGATTTCCATGCTGTAAGTGTCGACCAAGGTGAATACCTGCTGCATCATTAGCGCTGCTCTACTACATTCTGTTGTCGCATCACTGCGGCGATATTGGTTTGCACGGGGACTTTTTTCACTCACCCTGGCGTCGCCTGGCTTCGCCTGTCGCGACTGGATGACCTTTTGCATCACGTCTGAATCGGACGTCGGGTCCTTGCCATAGCGCTCGCAATGGTTATTGACATAAGAGCGGCTCAGCGGGCTGCCGGAAATTGACCACTTCATTCTATTGAAGTTGCCGCCAAATATGGCGCGCTCGATGGTGGCGGCGCTCATGTAGCCCTCGAATCCAAACAGTGCAGCCTCGCACCCTCTGAATTTGCCCCCCGTACTGCGCTTTGATGAGCGTCGGGGTGGAGAGCCACGTCCAGAGGTAAAGTATGAAGAAGACGGCTGCGACGCCAGTGCATATCGCGGCGAAATGCACGAGCCAGTAGGGAAGAATGCTGTCCTGGGTAGCTATACTTTCGGCTATATTCGTCGACGCGTTTTGCAAACGCTCGATATACTCAATTATACCACCCGTAGTGTTGTTTAAAGTGGTTATGCTCTTGAGTATATGCTCAATATCGTGAGCCATATCCATCGCACTGTTGTTTAAAAATGTGACGTTGGTGAGTAAGTACTTAAACTCCTCAGGTAGTTTCTCGCTGGCCCAAGATGTTACGTTGTCGAATACGTCCTTTCCTTCCTCTCTCTTCGTCAAACTCCTGGCAGTTGAAAAGACTTGATGAATGCCGCTGAGAAACTTGAGTGCGTGGTCTACGACGGGCTTCCCATTCCGCGACCAGTCCCGGCCGATGGCCCAGGCAAATAGGGCGATGGATAGCAACATTCCATTGTTCTCCATGAGCTGCACGGACAGCCAGCGCTTCCAGCTAAATCCGGTGAATTATTTGACGGGATAGAAAGACTTCCACTGGATGCTGGCCGCAAAAGCGCCGTCGAGGATGATGGCATCCGTGTCCGCCTCCTGCGGATTGTCCGAGTTGCGACCACAGATACCGGCTACCTGGCAGTAAGGCTCGATATCCCACAAGGAAGACTCGTACACGTCGGAGATATCGCGCCAGTCACTGCCGTGTTTCGGCAGAGTACACAGCAAGCGCTCCAGGATCCTTTCTGAATCATTGGCAAGAGAAATCCTAAAAAAGGCGTTAGCGGATCGGAGATCTTTTCGCAAGTTTGGCCGGATGTATCTAATAAAGGGGCTTCTTACCTAGCGAATGCCTCAAATGATGAATCGCTGCGGTCGATTTTCGGCCTCATCCGTAATAAGCCCATGAGGGCATATGCGTGGTCTCCCGGGAGATACTGCGTCGTATTTCTGTCGTAAATGCACTGTAGAGCAGTTACGGCGAGCTCGAGCTTGCTGAGCGACAGATTGCCGAGATAGTGGTCAATTAGCACGCGCGAACGCTCGGCGTCAGACCACGCCCGGCCGGCAAATTGATTCTTGCCCAGAACCATGGGCAGAGACGGATTTGCGCCCCGGGTGTAGACCAAGATCTTGCGCCCCGGACTGAGAAGGACTTCAGTAAGGAGAGCCGCTGCCTCGATGCTGCCCCACGTTGGAGTACAGTCATTGAATTTATGATATAGAGCGAAGGTTCACGTACCATATTTCCGTGCTACCACACCGGGATAAATTCTTCTAGAATGCTATTTCAAACTAACCTGCTTCTGGTAAGCAGGGTTCTTTTGCTATATTTGGATGCTCGCAGTTCAAATTGAGTACATACATTCGTGGACCAATCATCAATCAGTCAGCTGTGCATGCTTATCATTGGAGCCTCAATCCGGCAAACCGGGATCTTGTTGTCCTACGGCGCAGCGACATAGTCTTAAATTGGGGGCTATGTCTACCTGCACTGTTTCTTCTCCACTCCGCTGGATGTCTACATCGCGAACTATGAGGGCAAATGGCGACCTAACGCATAAGAATACAGTTTCCAGTATCGCTATATGCCATGCTGCGCACCGTCATAGGATCTCGCATGACTGTTCGATACGAGTCGATGTCACTCACATACAGATGACACACCAAGCATCAAAGGGGAGCTCGCTCGGAAACTGCCTGGCTGTGACACCCGACGACTAATCGACCACAAAGATGGGTAACCACTCTCAAAATAAAGAGCTCAAAGCATTCCAGAGAACATTTACAATTGTACAGAATGGGGGCTTGAGACTAGCTTATGTTACACCCAATGATTGGGAAGTCCGAAAAGGCGAGCTGAAGCAATTGTATCTTTCCGAGGGCAAGACTCTGGAGCAGACCAGGCAAATCATGATCCAACGGGGTTTCAAAGCAAGGTAGGACCTGCATGTTGGAAGTCGTCACTTTTTGCGCGCACTAACTCACTTCGTGACTCAGTACCAAGATGTACAAAGCTCAGTACAAGAAATGGGGCTTCACTAAATACAGCCGTGTGAATAAATCCACCAACACGGACCCCATGCGACGACAGCACCAAAATGCAGTGGTATCTGCTCAAGGGCATATGCAGGGAGAGCTCAATGCAGGAAGTATTGACTCTTTGGAGAGACGCATGCTTCCTCAACTCCTGCCTAGACTGATAACGCTCGAGGGCCCGCCCGTTGAACGATATCTATACCATATCGACGACTACGTCAGAGGCATATTCCACTCAGGAGCGTGGTCCCAGAACTGGACCTTCCGATCTGCGCTCTACGGGCGAAACTTTGAGTCCTTTGATCTGGCGCTGTCTGCGAAGAATGCCATAGACTATGGTCACGTGGACAAGGCTTTCCGGATCATCGACTTCTCTTTCGAGCGGCTCAAGCTATGCATGCAATATCAATCAGCGGACACAATGGTGGCCTTTCATTCGTCAGTTTTGGTGTATTACAGCTTCTGTCCAGAGGTTGCCCGGCAATGGATAAAGTATACCCTGAAGCTGGCCCAAACTTACCAACTCGATGCACAACCCCGGTACATTATGGCTTGGATCAATCGGCTGTCCAAACTCGGCCTCGAGGACTGGATACACTTCTCAATCACGGCCATCAATATTTATTGCGAATCTCTGGCCGAGTATGTTGAAGAGAGCAGCACTCTGAACTCAAACATTATTCGCGCTCGAACATTGATATTGTCACGTCTGCGGAATGCAAAGGTTGCAGCGCTGCGTCAAGAGGATCTTCTCAGCGTTGGCCGTCTGACGCTGAAGAACTTTGGCCGCCAAAGTCTCGAAGACCTTTTCACCAAGTTCACCCTAGCCGGCATCCTCTTCGATGAGGGTAATTATGACCAGGCGTGGCAGACGACTATGGAAATCCTACAATCGGACCAGATCGAGCAATACGTCGAGGTCACCGGTTTCTGCTACAGATTGCTTTTCCGAATCGCGGACAAAAAGGGCGATGCGGAGCAAACAATGCTCGCGGCGCAGCAGTCCTTGACATTTTGTCAAGTTCATTTTGGTCTCGAAAATGAGCTCACTATTGATGCTTGCAATGATATGGAGGAGTTACTGAGGGGAAGAGGCCAACTGGAAGAGGCCGAGGTGTATCGGGGTCTCGTGGGAGATATGCTGAGCCAGATTTGCTACCGCCTCGACCAGATGCTACCGGCGAGGAACCTTGTCATGATAGCACAGCCCGTGGCACAGCATTTACTATATCCACGATGATAGCCTAGGTACACGGGGGGTACTGATTGCATCCTGCTCGAGGAATTGATGGAACGCGGAAATGAATATGGCACAGGGTCCTTGTCCGTGGAACTCATTAAGCCAATGTAATTTTGATTCCCAAACATGCACTCTGCCAGCGTGAAAAGATCCCTGCTTCCCCAGTCGGGAATGGCACCACTGGGTGTGAACATCGTATTGAGCGAGTCACACAACTCGCAGCCTTGCGTATTGCCGCTGTTCTCGGAGCGCGTTGTGACTTCGAATTCGATGCACAACGCTCCGCCAAATGGGTTTTCCAGACTTTACAGGAAGATGCACGTCTCGGGGGCTTCAAACTGTGTCGCTATGATCACGGGCGATCTTCAGAGAACTTGAAGCTGAAGCCAGTCGAGCTGAGACGCCTCCTACAAGCGGGGCACGCTTGTCGAAAGTATGTCGTGTTGGCCCACCAGACGAAGCCTCCAGTGTAAAGAGCACGTAGTTCCCACTTGTATTGCTTCTCTTTGCTGTCGACGCCGTGAAACACGAATGGGATATGAAGCGCAACGTCGGGGCTCTCGAGGGTATTACCATTGGGGAGCGCAAAGGTATGATGGCCCGGGCCTTTGACAAGGACAGTGCGATCCCAGCCTGGCATCAAGTCTTTCTGGTTCGAACCAAAGAGACATCCGTTAGACTTATACCAATCATACGCGCGGGTCGGATCACCACCCGGTCTGAGACGCAAGTCTGCGATGCAGTATCTTTCGTCCCAGCTGCCATTGCATGAGTACACAATGTGAAGGTTGCCGTCCGGGTCGATAATGGCTTCGGGCCCTTCGTTGATCAGGGGATGGTCGTGCCTCTCCCAAATCTCTCGAGGCTGCGAGATGATGTACCGCACTCCAATGGCCTGTGTCGGGCTATCCATGCGGCAGATGTAGAGCGACTGATCCCCGCCGTCGCTCGACTCCCAGCCCGACCACACAAAATAGAGGTCGCTTTCAAAGGTAACTAATGTACCATCGATGGCCCATTTGTCGTCTGGCAGATCCAGTTTGGTCTCCTGTGAGTAGTCGCCCATGGGCTGTTCGGCCTTGATGTAATACATGCGATGGTTCTCGTCTTTGCCAGCCGAAAAGTAAATGTAGGTAATGTTATCTCGTCGGATGATTTCCGGGGCCCAGACGTCACTCAGCCCCTTTGTTTCTGCTGTGTCGATGGACCAGATCTTTTTGCCATCGGCTGCACCAAGGTCTTCAAGCGAATCTGCTTGGTGGATCCAAATCGCGCCCCCGTCCGAGTCGGCAGAGATGTATGATGCACCATACTTCATGATTGTGGGATCGGAGCCGCTTCTTAGTCTCCTGCCAACCGCCACGGCACTCAACATGAGAACCACGGTTATTAGTAGCAAACGAGGTGATAAAGTGCCGTTTCTAAATAAGACCATGATGAAGATGGTTGATATCAACACAACAATCGCTTTCAAAGTTGATTCCGACGACCTTCTTGGATAATATTTGGCAGTCGCGTAGCATTATTAGTGCGATCGGAGCGCTGCTATACCCTGTCCTCATCAGTCACGAACATCTGCTTTCGATGTCGCAAAAGGTAAGGCGTCGAATATCCCCGCCTTGTTCGACTGCGCTGACATGCGGAGAGAGGTATTGTGGTTGTTGAGTGTTACACATTCGATGCGTCGGCTGAGAAATGGCGTGTAAGCCGTACTGAAGACAAAAGGTAAATTTAAGAAAGTCACCGACTGCTGAAGTGTGGACGAACATGGCGACTACAATCAGATAGACGCCATCACACAATAGTCTCATTCTGTACATGTTAATGATTGCTAATTTTGCTATTTAATCGTACTGGTCGATCGCACGATGTCTGGGGACTGGGTTTTCTTCCGACCGGAATTGAAAATATTCTTCTCTTTTGTATGCACCTAAATCCTTGGACCTTTTGTTGGTGCCTGTTTGTGGCGGCTGAAAATAGAAGGGGGCGGCGCCACTCGGCTAACGGGGAGTGCCATCTCGGCCAAAACCTTCACTATGTACACAGGATATTTTCCCTGGAATCGTTTGTAAACATATTGGCAATAATCCATTCCAGTCCAAGCTCAGCTTTTATCCAAATCTTCAAAATATCACGTCAGCTCCGCTTCAGCTTCGTTTCGCCATAATTCGACCAAGATAAGGTCCGCAAGTCAAGTTCCGACCCTTTCAGTCCATGGTGAACAATTAAATCCAAGTATTAAAAGTTTCTGTGAGAACGATTCTTCCGATCTCTTTCTATTTTGCTACTTAGAGCTCTCCGTTTTTGTAATTTATGTTAATTGTTTTGAGAACCATATTCAATCATAGAAATCTCAGAAAGTACACTCGCCCCTAGTTCTGCAGACATTATATATACACAAGATGATCAGAGCCGGCTTTTTTATGACGTCTTATATGTCGAGTATACCAGTCCTCTTATCGCCTTCGTTTGCATCAATTGGTCTCTACTGCCTGGGTCTGATCGTCTCTTCTTCAGATATCGCCCATTCTTTAAATTCGAGCATCATCGTTTCATGTTTCAACGTGCGTAGGTAATCAAGGCCGTTTGTTGTCACAAGACATGGCGGAGACAGGAAGCATACGTCCAGAATCCGTGCCCGAAAAGATTAGAAGAACTATTCTGGATAATGACATAATTGCGACTAGAATTGTTCTAGAAACAAAATTGGCTGGACCCGGGGGTTCGTTGGTTCCAGAGCGCACCGACCTCCGTCGTGGCGCGTGTGACACAGGTCCCTGGATAAGTACCTCTGCCACAATACCTGCGACAGCGCTTCACTGTAAAGACTTGTTAGCATTTCTGAGATGGAAGGACCATAGTCATAATGTTGAATAGTCGACACGCGATTGGCTCGTTATGAACGAGACGGTGCCGTCGATCAATCCCAGTTAGATCGGCAACCCCAGGTTCGACGAATGGATGCCCATCGTGACTGTGACATTCTCCAGACTTTTGGATCGCCTCAAGGTAACGGAGATGGCGCGCCCCGCTGTAGGAGCAGAGCCATTGACGACTACTGTATCATCTTGACTGGGGGCTCCGAGCATAAGATGTTCAACGGAATGCGTCTAGAAGACGACCAAGCCGCTACACAGAACGCGCATGAAATTTGGGAAATCCTCCGTATGGCGAACCTGGAGCGGCTAGCGGATATGCCGACCATGACTCGCCGTATCATGCCTACAGGGCTGAGACAGGCGGCCGAGCACGCTGACCTGCGCGGCCCGTGATGTTGGGGCTAGACTCTAGCCTCAACGTTGGCGCGCGCGCCGTCTGACGATTGCCTCACTGTCGATTAGAACGTCCTGCAAACCAGCGAGACCAGGTATGTGGGCAGTGCTGTGGCAGACTACATCGTATCGTTGAGGCAAGATGCCATGTAGGGAACAACCTGTAAAGGATCAGATGAGAGGGATGTGAGAACCGGGACTGCGGGTCGAAGTCGATCGGTCCCAGGTAAAATGGTCGGATATAGATGAAGTAGAGATGACCCGCAACTCTTGAATGTTTTTTTGCTTTTTTTTCTTGTGTTTTCGTTTTCCAGAACACGATCAACGACAAAATGACGAGTAGATATCAGCAGGGCCATGCAGGCACGGCGAATACTGATGTGACGTCGTGGCAACCGAATCTATACGCTGCCGTGGCGGTAACGTTGACTGCGGCATCGTTGGCTTTATCGTTGCGGTTCGTCGCTCGAAGGATGACAAAGGTGCCGCTGTGGTGGGATGATTTTATGTGTGTGGGAGCATTTGTAAGTTCAACATGCATCTGATGTTGTCGACATAGCTTGCTAACGCCGAATGCTAGATATTCGGCCTAGGATGGAATATCCTTTTACTTGTTTGTACGTTCTCATCTCCCGACAACCACCTCACGACCATGGAGCTGACCGCGAATCGATAGGGGTCCCTTACGGCTTTGGCAAACACCTCGAAAACATCGAACTTACCCCGGAAAAATCATTGACAAACTCTCTTCTCTTTTGTTATCTCGCCGAGTTGTTTTACGCGGCATCACTCGCGCTCTCGCAATTTGCCGTTCTTGCGTTTTACTGGCGCATGTTTCGAACATCGGGTATCAAGGTTCCAATTCTCACTTTGTTGGCGGCGACATCGATATGGCTTATTCTCAGAGTAAGTCCCGTAATCTGCGCAATCGCGTCCCGCGTTGTGGCCTTGGCTGACATAATCCTAGACACTGCTCGCAATTTTCCGTAAGTGATATCAAGGTTCATGCGAATCTCCAGACGAAATCTCCAGATCCCCCTTGTCCCGTGTGTACAAGGTTCGCGGCAATTGGGCGATCGCTAATGTTATAATGGCCAAATAGATTGCGTTCCCGTGCAAGCTTTCTGGGACAAGTCGATCGCCAACGCCACTTGCAACATCGACGATTCCAAGTTCTTCTTCGGGACCGTCCTGACGCATCTGGTGCTGGACCTTGCCATCTTGAGTCTTCCGGTCCTGCAAGTCCGTAAGCTGAAATTGCGCACTGCGCAAAAAGTCGGCGTATGCGCCATGTTTTTGTTTGGCATACTGTAAGTATAGCGACGTCCTCCGTTGTTGACTTTGTCAGAATACTCATATACATCCAGGGTCTGCGTCGCCTCCATTATTATTCTAGTGTACTCGCTCTCGTACAACACGAAATCGGCCGAGATATCGTTCAATGTGGCCCCTATTATGTGAGCATAACCGTCTCCTGGAAACGGAACACTTGACTAACATTGGAAAAGGATATGGGGAACAGTTGAAGTCAACTTGGCAATTGTTTCAGGTAAATATTAACCATTCTGCCCCAACTTGGAACATCCACTCATAATTCCTCTGCAGCCTGTCTTCCAATGCTTCGACCAATCTTTCTCAAAGCGTTCAATCGCATATTTCCCAATGCCTCTGCGGGAACGAGCGAAAACCCGAGCCGAGGACCAAACAACTTCGTAAAGATGTCGGCGCTGAAGACGAGGACTCGGATGGCCGGTGACTCGGAGTCCATGCAGGAGCTGGCCTCATTCGACAACGATTCCAGCTCCGAGGAGCACGACGAAGAGCAGGGAATAGTGCACGGGGCCGGAGGACAACGCGTGGTGATCACGGGCAACGACAAAACGGCAAGAGTGAAGGAGGTGGAGTTGGGAGCTGCCGTGACAGGAGGTATCCTGGTCAGGAGCGAAACGATGGTGGAGGTATCTCGGCCACGACGAGATGCTGATTAATGTTTTATAGACTTTTAAATACGGCCTGCTTGAATACAAGGAAGCAAATGGCTTAATAGAAGAACCATGAGACCAACCCACAGCTCCTTGCGAGTGCTGTCTTGTTCCTACAGTGCCGAATCACTGCTCGGCCAAGTAATTGGTACATCGGAAGAAAGTCTCGAGGCGATCTTGTGACCGCGGATTGCCACATTGCCCCAGTCGAGCGAATCGCAGCTGATGGTTCCGTTGAATTTGCGACAGTCATTACCGGTGAACACGATGTAGCCCGAGCCGGTTTCGGCGATTTCAACAGATTGATCCTCGCCATCCGTCGACGATGACGATGTGGGAGAGGTGCCGCTCCATTGGAACCAGAACTTGGGAGAGCGGAAGCTGTTCTTCTCGAACGTTGCAAAACGATTCCTGGTGTTCTGATCAGCGCTCTCCAGGCCGTCTGTATCGTCTGCATCTTCGTCATTTTCGTCGCCGTCGTCGTCCTCTTCCGACCCGGATGCTTCCTCGTCTTCATTCTCAGCGTCTTTGTCGTCATCAGCCTCCAAATTGTCGATGATGGCCTGCAGACTCTTTCTGCTCGCGGCCAGAATGACTGAAGCTTGCAAAACACCGGGCAAAGTCAGTTCGCCGGCGACGCCCTGCCCGTCTCCCGTGAGTCGATATAACTGCAATGCTGCGGCAGCGTCCGATGTATTGCCGTCCCCGGTGATTTGTGCCCTTTCCCATGCCGCGCATTTGCACGCATAGCCACCAAAGGTTTTATGGACATCGAAGGCGTTATTCCGCTGCGATCTGCCGCCTCCTTTCCCGCTGTTGCGACCAACCCTGTTGTGCATGTGCCGCGACGAAAGCGCTGTTTCTTGCCAATCCTCCATCATGAAATGAGTATGTTCAAAATGGGTTTGTGCTTTTTAGAATGGCTTGAGTGCGTTTTGGTGAAATCGAACCGACATGACCTGTAATGGTCATTCATCACCTCGAGGCTAGTGTCTAGTACTGACGTCATGAACTCTTCAGACTCTCATTCGCAGAAGTTCTGCTCCCATCATGACCGGTCCTATCATTCAGCATATTGGAAGCCATGAATAATGCGGTGGTGTCGCAAATCCGTTGTTTCTTACCTTGCTCGACGAAACATATGACTATCGACTACGCGTATGGGACGACCAACGGGGCAACGCGCATCTGTTAGGGACTGAAAAATTCTACTCTTTCGGGCCTGCGCAGAGGAGACATGCCACTTGAAGGAGATTCGCATCCGTGTAGTGAGCTACCAAAACCTCGAGACACGAACTGAATTCTCCTTCTTTTAGTTATCAGTCACACTGCGTTCGCGAGCTGGTAAGGTCAAGATGGAGATACGCCCATGCAAATATGCGGCGTCGCGTCATGGTATTCGGCACATTGCCATGCAGCCCCCAACGATCAACTATGCTCATTCGAGTCTAGAGTCCCCAGCGGCAGCCAATTGTCTCTGCCGCGGCGGATCGCAGCCCGGGACATAGATCCGCTTTAGCATCCTCCAGCTCCAATCACGCCATATCGCAAATATTCACCGTGGGTAAGGGGATATCTGGGGGATTTCGGTGTAGATAATGTAGATAGATAACGTGCCGCATGATCGCTGTTCTTCTTGATCTTCAGTCATGCTTCTTCGTGCCCAATGAGCCAGCCGTCGTCCTCGTCGCATACTGCCATAGGCTACTCCCCGTTGCCTCAGACTGCAGATACCACGGACATGGCCAGCCCAAAGTTCTCAGACCCGGCGGTGGATCCGTTCCCCGAAGATGACCAGCGGGGCGATTTCCGGGCCATCGATCCGGAGAGCGGCGTCAAACGGGGGCTCAAAACTCGGCACCTGAGCATGATGGCACTGGCCGGAATCATCGGCCCCGGACTGCTGGTCGGTGCAGGAAACGCACTGGCGAGTGGTGGACCGGCTTCATTGCTTATTGGCTTCGGTGTTATTGGCATCATTGCTTTTAGGTGTGTACACTCTGCGAAAGACTCTGGACAAACCGTATCGCTGACACTTTTCAGTATCATGCAGAGCTTGGGTGAGCTCACGACACTATACCCGAGCGGCGGTGCTTTTACCAAGTTGGCAGACAGATTCGTCGACAAGGCTTTTGGTGTTGCGGTCGGGTGGAATTATTTCATCATCTGGTTCGCAGTGCTCGCCAACGAATACAATGCAGTGACTAGCATATTGTATTTCTGGTCGGACAAGGTGCCCGTCTGGGGCTATTTTCTCATACTATGGTCCGCTTTTCTGGCATTCCAGTTGCTCGGAGTAGAGTCTTTTGGTGAAGCCGAGTTCTGGCTGGCTCTGATCAAGCTTCTCGGGCTGACAGCATATTTCTTGTTTGCAATTATGTAGGTGCTCATTCCCCAGCAGTTCGCGAGCTGGACTGATCGTGCGTTCTAGCTATGTTTCTGGCGGCGTCAAGGGCGCAGACGCCATCGGGTTCCGCTACTGGCATGATCCGGGCCCCTTCGTGGACGGCTTCCGGGGCGTAGCCAAAGTTTTTGTATTTTGCTCGACATTTTATGCAGGCGTCGAGTCCGTTGCCGTCGCGGCCACCGAGACGAGGAACCCGAGAGTCGCCATTCCGCTGGCCATCCGGCAAACGTTTTGGCGCATCATCTTCATCTACCTGGGGTCGGCCTTTTTCTTTGGCCTGACCTGTCCTGCCAATGCGGACGGTCTCGTCAATGGCGCTAGCAGGGCGCTCAAGAGCCCGATGACCATCGCCCTTCAGAATGCTGGCTGGGAGGGTGGTGTGCATCTGATCAACGCCTTTATATTGATTACTTGCGTCTCGGCTATCAACTCTTCCATCTATATATCATCACGGACTCTGCTTTTCATGGCGCAGGATGGAAAAGCTCCAAAGATCCTGGGCAAGACCGACTCTCGGGGCGTTCCTGTCCCAGCCATCATTCTGGCCAACGCATGCGGTGCTCTGTCTCTCATGAACATCAGCACAGGACCTGCCGACGCCTTCAACTACATCGTCAACCTCAGTGGCGTATCAACTTTCCTCGTCTGGGGATCCATCTCGTTCACGCATATTCGTTTCCGGAAAGCCTGGAAGGCACAGGGATACACGGCCGACGATCTCCCGTTCAAGTCCGTCCTGTATCCGTGGAACGCCTATTTCGGGCTTGGGGCCAACGTCTTTCTCGCATTGGTCCAGGGGTGGACAACACTCAGTCCTTTTGATGCCGGGAACTTCGTTGACGCGTATATCTTGCTTCCACTCTTTCCTGTTATATACCTGGTGTATAAATTTGCCTTCAAAACCAGATTCTGGCGGGCAGACGAGATTGATTTGCAGTCTGGGCAGCGGCAGGATCTAGACGTGGCCAAGGAGCTGAGGACGGGCGAGTTGGAGGGCCGCCTGCCACTCTGGAGGAGACTTCTGAACAACTTTTAAAGCCGCACAAATCGTATTTTTGGAAGATGGCTCAGTAATGGCTCTTGCGCATAATTAGACAGAACCGTCATCGGCTCATGCGTATTTAGTCTGAACATATGCGAGCCCGCATTGAAATTCATAAAGACAAAAGTCACATGGTAAAAAGTAAACTTGTCCGCCAGATGACTTGCTGGTTCATAGCCGGAAATCCGGGGGAGGGTCTCCTTGAACCGTGCCAAAGGTGCCAATCCAACGGCTTGGAAAATCCAAAATACACTGCCGTGCTGAATCAGACCTCCGCAGGTGCTATTTTTGGGTATCTGCGCCAGCGCCGGCGGCCAGTAGACGGGCTCATCGCCATTCCGACAGATGCGGTGGTGTGACGAATAAGGTTAAACTTGCATCTGCTCCGGGTCCGGCGCGATCCATCAACATCACTCGGGATGGCTTTGCTCGAAAACGGCATTGCCGATGAGCCGCTCTGGGGATAATTATTTGGTATGTTGCGCCTCAAAATCTGACATGGCATGTTTACTGAGCATCTTCAGCCCAAACGTTAGAGATGGTATTCTAGCTATAAAGAAGCAATCCCCTCGCGTCGTGGGTGTTGTTCGATAACGGATGCACACTGCTTATTCGTTCAAGCTTACTAAGACTTGACAGAACACCTTCATATCATTCTTCACCTGACCCTTCATCTAGAACCTTTTATCACAAATGCATGTATCAGCTCTCCTCGCGGCCTTTCTCGCTGGCGTCATTGCCGTAGAGGCAGCTCCCTACAACAACTTGACTTGCACCCCTGGAACATACGCCTGTCAAAAGTAAGCAATACACACATGGTGTCGACTTTTCTGCTTTTAAACATGTCCACTTACAAAGTTTAGCTCCATGAATGCCCCGTCAAATGTGCGCGTCTGCAGTCTGGGGGGGTTGTGGTTGATCGCAGCCACTTGTCCTGACGGATCCAAATGCTTCACCAACGATGCTGGTGGATGTAACTGCAAGCCAGCATAGCAGTTCTAGGAGAGGAGGAAAGATTCCAGGGGTTGTGGTGGTGCCTAGCATATTCTGCGACATCTGATACATAATGGCATGTTTGATTTTTTGAGCGAGGAGTTTCGCATTGTATTGGGAGTGCCTATGTTTAATTATGCCTAATTCCCTCGGTAGGATAATGAATCGGAACTGCAGTACTCACTGGGATTCTTATACTCGTCCAACTTCGACGGCTCAGGTGGCAGAATGCTAGGCAGCTACCATACGAGTTGTAAAATTTCTGTTGATACGAGTTTATTGGGATAGACTTCCACGGAGAGCGAAAAAAAGAATATATACAGCGCATGAATTCCATTCTGTCAGCATGTTGATTTTGTTAAACCCGAAAAAATAAAAAGGAAAGGCAGGCACCCTCGTATGGCGAATGCATAAAGTGCACTACTTGCATAAAGCGCCGGTTAACGCTAGAGCACTGGCCTTTGTGCAACCAGTTTACGACGTAGTGACTTCAGCGCATTCCTGACATCATTACTCAGGCACATTACCGTGTGTGCAAACACCAACCTCCAGGCTACGAACATATACAGCAAATGCGGTGAAGCTATACTGATCACATGGTGCTCTAGACGGAGAGCTGATTGTGGCAAAATAAGGCGATGGCAAGCAATTGCCCAGGCACAGCATCATGGCAAGCCCCGCAAAGAAGCGGAAGCTGAACAAGGACAGCAAACAATCTGCGCTGCCTGCCAGAGGCCTGGAGTATTTCTTCGCCAAACAGAAACAAAATGAAGATTCTCCGAGTACACCGAAGGATGAGGAGCAAGTGGTCGCGACCGATGGCGACCATCCGATGACGGATGAGGAGCTGGCCATGAAGCTGCAGGCTGAGTGGGACAAGGAAGTCGCAGCAGAACGTCGGAATGGACATGCGCCGCTAGAGAACGAGGTCGCAGGGTCGAAATCGGCTGATGATTCAAACGACCCAGATGGTGCGCCTGCATCCAAGGAGATTG
The DNA here is from genome assembly GCA_023510015.1 of Pestalotiopsis sp. LF_19_12. Classification (NCBI taxonomy): domain Eukaryota; kingdom Fungi; phylum Ascomycota; class Sordariomycetes; order Amphisphaeriales; family Sporocadaceae; genus Pestalotiopsis; species Pestalotiopsis sp. LF_19_12. The sequence continues at coordinate 28,018 of JALYBT010000172.1, read as the reverse complement.
AAAGCGCAGACGTTCCCAAGAGCTCTCCCGCGTCGACTGCAACACGGGCCGAAACAAAGGGCAAGGGAACACTGTCGTTACAATCCGTGGCTGCCTCGGTCGACACAGTATCAGAGTCTATACCATTGGACAAGAGCCCTCTGACCTTTGATCCCAGCTCATATGCATCTGAGTTAAAGCAACATTGGGCTGGTGAGGGTGGCAGTGCCTCTTGTACGTCAACAAATTCCTTCATATTGCTCGAAACGCCGTACTGACCATGCACTCTCAGATGCCCTATTGACAAGATGTTTCGTGCTCGTCAGCGGCACTTCCAGTCGCATCAAGATAGTGGACACTTTAGTCAATTGCCTGCGCGTCATAATTGAAGCTGACCCTGACAGTCTGCTTCCGGCGGTATGGCTCGCGACAAACTCCATCTCTCCGCCCTACATCTCGCTGGAGCTGGGGCTCGGAGGCTCGGCCATCTCCAAGGCGCTGAAGCAGGTATGCGGGCTCGACAACCGCTCGCTCAAGGCCATCTACGACAAGCACGGCGACGCCGGCGATGTGGCGTTCGAGGCAAAGAAGAAGCAGAGCTTCACGCTGCGCAAGCCCAAGCCCCTGACCATCAAGGGCGTCTACCAGGCCCTGGTCAAGATCGCGAGCAGCCAGGGCCAGGGCAGCGCCGAGACCAAGCAGCGCATCGTCGACCGGCTGCTTCAGGATGCCCGCGGCGGCGAGGAGAGCCGCTTCGTTGTGCGGACTCTGTGCCAACACCTGCGGATTGGTGCGGTCAAGACGACTATGCTCATCGCTTTGTCTCGGGCCTTTCTCCTGTCCCGCCCAGACGGCGCAGAGTTCCCGCTCAAATCGGCTCAGGATCTCTCCAAGCTGAAGAAGGAGGAGCTCGCGGAAGTCTGGAGCAGAGCTGAAGAGATAGTGAAGGCTTGCTTTGCCCGGCGACCAAACTACAACGACTTGATCCCGGTGATGCTCGAGATTGGTGTTTGCGACGAGCTCCTGCTGCGCTGCGGCCTCACAATGCACATACCGTTGCGACCAATGTTGGGCAGCATCACGCGGGATTTGTCAGAGATGCTGACGAAGCTTCAAGGCAGGGATTTCGCCTGCGAATTCAAATACGACGGGCAGAGAGCACAGGTCCACTGCGACGACAAGGGAAAAGTCTCCATCTTCTCGCGGCATCTTGAAGTCATGACGGACAAGTACCCAGACCTGGTGGAGCTCGTGCCCAAGATTCGCGGAGAGGGCGTGAGCAGTTTCATCATGGAGGGCGAAGTAGTGGCCGTGGACCGGCAGACTGGGGAGCTCAAGAACTTTCAGACGTTGACAAACCGGGCCCGGAAAGACGTGGCCATTGGGAGCATCACCATCGACGTGTGCTTGTTTGCGTTTGATCTGATGTACCTCAACGGGCAGCCTCTCTTGGACCGTTCGTTCCGCGAGCGCAGAGATATGCTCAAGTCTCTTTTCACGGAAATCCCGCACCACTTCACCTGGGTCAAGAATCTAGATGCCACATCCCAGGACTCGGACGCCGTGCTCGACTTCTTCAAGCAGGCCACAGATATCAAATGCGAGGGAATCATGGTCAAGATCTTGGACAATCTGCACGACCTGCCGGCACCAGCCGAGATGGACACCAAACAGGAAGCCGACCAAGAAAACGCACCAAAAGCCAAAGGCAAAGGCAAAGCAGGCACGGCGGCGACGGAGAAGAAGACCAGGCGAAAAGCGCTTCTGGCGACCTACGAGCCGGACAAGCGCCTCGACTCGTGGCTCAAGGTCAAGAAGGACTACAGCGCGTCGTTCGACACCCTGGACCTCGTCCCCGTCGCCGGCTGGCACGGCCAGGGGCGCAAGGCCAGGTGGTGGTCCCCGATCCTGCTGGCGTGCCGCAACGAGGAGACGGGCCAGCTCGAGGCCGTCTGCAAGTGCATGAGCGGGTTCACGGACGCGTTCTACAAGGCCAACAGGGCGCGCTACGACGACGGGTCGGGCGATGGGGACGCCGAGGACGATGAGCAGTCTGGCGACGATGCAGTTAATGCAGAGGCTGATGAAGATGCCGAGGACGCTGGGGGAAAGTACAAAAACGTACGCAAGACGAAGCCGAGCTTTGTCGAGTATAGTGGCCATCCAGATGTCTGGTTCGAGCCTCAAGAGGTATGGGAGATGGCGTTTGCGGACATTACACTGTCACCGACTTATACGGCGGCCATTGGGTTAGTGAGTCAGGATAGAGGGTTGAGTATGAGGTTCCCGAGGTTTCTGAAAAAGAGAGATGATAAGAGTATAGAAGAAGCGAGCACGAGCGAGTTTCTCGCTGGCCTGTGGAGGAAACAAGAAGCAAAGGCACCACCACCGCCCCTGAAAGACGATGGCGAAGACGAGGACGAAGTTTAGACACAAGACATTTTGGATCATTCTGTCTATCTACCTTAAGAAATTTATACATTAGGCAATCGACTTGCACATAATGTTCAAGCCTTCCAGGCACGGTAGACAATTCTGGCGCCATACTTGTCTCCCTTCTTCAGAAGGACCTGGCTCTTCCACTTGTCCTCGTTGATGGCGTTCACAAATCGACTGGGCTCAACGCAGAAGCCGCTGCGGGCACCTCTGGCGGGAGCTCCTTCAACAGCAGGGACATCAATGTACTTTCCAGTGTAGAACTGGAATGCGGGTTCTGTGCTGTGGACCTCCAGGTTGATTCCGGAGCCTGGGTGGCTCGCCGAGACCAGCCTGGTCAATGGCTGGGAACGGGTGTCCAGGGGCACGGAACTAGGAGACGACGATGGGTCGACCACGAAGCAGTCGTCGATGTCTGGATCCACAGCACCCAGCGTGAATGGCTTGTGGGTTTCGACATGGGGGTAAGTCGTGGGGTCCGCGGTTGGGATTCCGGTGGCATCAACAGGGAGGTAAGACGGGGTGCAAAGTTGCACGTTGGTCCCTTCAATGGAGGGTCCGCCAGAAAGGTTGAAGTAACTGTCATGATTAGTATAATGGCCTATACAGCTCAGGGCCATTGGATATACTTACGAGTGGTTTGTGAGGTTGATGACCGTTTCTTCGGCACCGCCAAGGAGTTCCGCTTCGTACTCGATACCGAGCACCACGACTTCCTTGCCATCAATCTTCTGTGTGCCGGTGGTGTAGATGGCCTTGACCAAGACCTCACCGGGGTATCCTTCGTCGCCATCCTCGCTCTTCAGCGAGAACTCGACACTCTCTCCGCCGTCGAGGCCCTCGATTCCCGGGATCTGTCTGATTCCAATCTTCTTGGGACCCTCCCAGACCTTTTTACTCCAGCCCTTGTGACCGCCGTGGAGGGCGTTGGGGCCATTGTTGGCGGCCAATGTGTAGCTCTTGCCGTTCAAGTTGTTGATCTTGGCATCCTTGATGCGGTTGGCGACTCGGCCGATGGTCTCGCCAAAGAATGGGGTGTTATGCGACACGTAGAGGTCCTGCGTCGGGAAACCTTGAACGATGTTGACTCCTCCTACGGTGATGGACTGGATGATGGCGCCGAGAGGCAAGAGGGAGATTTCGAGAGCGGCAGACATGATTACTGCAATGACGTTGGTCGAGCAGGTGGCAAGCGGGTATATAGTGGATGGTGAAGCTCCAATGCGACGAGGAAGCTCGTTTGTTTCTCGTTCTTTTGTACAGTATTGTACACAAATAGTTGGATTTGGAAGGAAGTTCGGAACGAAGACTGGAACAGACAAGAAAGAAGCAGAACAGGGCGTGAAATACCAAGAATTCCAGAATTCAGGCTATTTACATGACACCAGAGCTCCAAGCTCGTGAGTGGGACGCCTCCATTGTAACAGAGCTGTCACCCCGCCGAAGCGACGATCGAGGGGTTGAAATGGCGGGGTATTCCGGCAGGCGATGATGCGAGCAGGCGGGATTTGGGACGCTGAGCCGCCGTCAATTTTTGGCTTCGACACGTGGGATTGGGGCGTCTATACGGACATCGCAGAGAAAAAGTCCGGCTTTGAGGAATTATGTCCTTGTAACCGTTCCAGTTGTATGGTGCGTAAAGCATTACATGTTGAAAATTTGTATAACAAAGCCTGCGCCTCCATGCCGTTCCAGTGTCTTTGGCACCTTTGTTGCTTTGTGCATTTCGACATGAGCTCTCACTCTTCAATGGCCAATCTGTGTTCAACCTCTGACAACAGTCAAGAGATCTCGAGGGATTGCCACCATTTACCTGCTATAGCGATGTTACCAATACCATTCGGAACCTCGCTCAGGCGTATGCAGTGGTACCGTGCCATAGAAGGAGCTAGGTATTCTGCCACGGTGTTTCAATAAAGCCCTTGAGCTTGTAGGTAATTGTGCAAACCAGAAATGAGTACTGACTGCATCAATAAGTCATGTGTGCAAGACTTTGATGAACTGCAAGAGGCAATATCAAAGACCAGAGACATTGTCGATCGATCAAAGCTGACTGCAATGTCTTTTATGTTCCTTGAAACCACAAGGGCTTGGAATCCAGACTCTGCTGCCTATTCGCTAGCAATCCGAAATCAACTGTGCGCTCTTGTGAATAATCGCACGGGACCTGTCCAATTCCAAGGCAGGAGCCCATCCAACCACAGTCGGTGGCCGCCACCTAATAAGGTACTTAAAACGCACCTAATGTTATAAGCTCGAAGCCTTTGGGGTTTCTCTGGCAATTAAGCCAATTAATTCTATCTGCTCCGATAGACTCAAACAACCTGCACACGCACAATCCATTATCGTACACTGCAGCTCATATTTCGACTACCTAACCCAAGGCATCAAGAATATCACTGATCAATACTCAGGGCAACGACACTGAAAATTATTGGGCCAATCAATCGTTTCTCTATCCATCTTTGCTTCTTCTGATCTCAATCTATTTTGATCGATCTCAAGGTCATCCCGCCAGGCGACATAACTTCTGTCACTGTACGAAGTCTCCATCATTGGCAATTGCTAGGGACACAACACAACAGGCTCAGCAGCTAACCTCCCCCAACTTGGAGACTTGGACCCTCAACGCCGGGGGCCACATCCACAATGTCTGGCCCATCGTCACCAAAGGCAACCCCGAAACGGAAAAGGGATGATGTCATTGCCGAACATATGCTTTCTGGTCTTTCGGCAGCAAAGGTTCTGACAGCACCTGTCTTCACATTCGAACCTCCCAGCTCGTCCCAGGCAGACGATGGGAGTAGCAGTCCTCGCACGCGGGTTGCCAACAAGTTCCGTGACCTATCGCTGGAGAGAAGTGGGGGCGGGGTTCGTGCTTCTTCTCCGAGCCCAGATGGGTTTGCCAGCACGGAGCCGTCGTCGGCAGCCGAAGCGCCTCACCAGTATGCCACAGAGAGCGCCGTGTTTGAGTTCGACGCATCAATAGGTGCAGACGGGAATATTCAGGACATGCAGGTCGACCAGGATGAGAGTGACGCTCTCCGCAAACGGCTCAAGCATGACGACCAGACCCCTGAAACAGCAGCTATGGCCGGCGGCGAGGTTTGCACAAAGGCCACGAATCCCGTGCTGGTGGACGACCATAGCAAGCTCCCACTGGACAAGGCTGTAGACCCAAGCATGATAAGTGTCGCCGCAAGATCACTCTCGCTTGGTGGTCTCAAGAAGTCATACCCCTCGATCAATCGTCTTGCGGACTCCAAATCTCGCAGTCGCAAACGTGCAGGTACACCGCCCGCGCGGAAGGTAACCGAACTGGTAGGCGAAGCAGATACTGTCGTCGTGGATCCAGTACGAGCCGCCTTGACTTGGCATGAGGACGAAATCACTGTCTATGATTCCGAGGACAAGGATGACGACGGCACGGGTCTCAACGGGATCGGATTCAGGCCAACACCAGCCATTGCCTACCAGCGGGCACAGAAGAGGAAGAAGCAGTTGTCCGAGTACAAGAAGCGCGAGGAGAGTGAGGCTAGGGCCCAACGCAATGCAAAGCGCAGAGAGGTACTAGGTGTCGAGTCTGAGGGACAGAGACGCCCGTCAGGAGCGCGGGTACGATTCTCGGATGCCGGCCCGGAGACACTGCAGATGAGTTGACACCATACTCTACACGACGTCAATTTTTTGGAAGCGCAATTATACCCATCAGCACCAAGGTTACTCGTCAAGGGATTGAGCCAGAAGATTGGTCTTGGCAAAGAACAGCTGGGCACTTGACAGGAGGCAGATATATGCATTACTCGTACCAGTTTTGTTCCGGTCGTCCATTCTTTGGAGCACCTTGGGAACAGAGTTTATGCTTTGGAAGAGCACCACGGCCGTCTCGATGCCATACCCATGGCTGAGATATACAATAAAATTACAATATCTATCATCGTCATTTCGTGCCCAAGACAGAATCACCAGAACTTGTACCAGCTCTTTTGTTCGGCCTGCTTGGCCTTCTCCCGGGCCTCTTCTCTCAATCGGGCGATCTCATCAGCCTTGGCCTTCTTTTCGGCCTGCTTCCTGTCCATGACTTCCACCACTCTAGCCATGGATTTGCGCTCTTCTTCCCGTTGGTACCGGCATACCTCGAATTGTATAACAGAGCCAAGCATGAAGGAAGCGGCGGCCCAGTTCGTGGCCTTGGAAATGCGTGCTAGAAGCAGACAAGTACAATCAGCCGCGCAGTCCCGACGTTCAATGCCAGATTCTTTCGCAATACTAACCTCCCGTGAGATACCGCACCGTGCCGAGAACAAAACCAGAACCAATACCCGTCATCAGACCCTGCCGCGCACAAGGTATTTGATGTACGTTGAGGAAGTCCTCCTTTTTAATTGTTTTAAATCCATCTGATATGGTCGGCCGCTTATTCGGCTCTTGCTGCTGGCCGTCTGAAGGGCCCCTCGAGATTGTTCCATCTCTGTCCTCGGGCTTTGAACCGTGGAATATCTCGTAAACTTGGGGCTTATCGACATGATCCGGAGGAGCCGTAGCCCCCGGAGGAGGGCCTCGTGGGTGCGATTGCGCGGTGTTGTCGTTCTGTGCCATTGCTGCTCGAATTCAGGTGTTCGATCTTGAAGCTCTTGAAAATCCTCAACAGCGGGCCAGACTTTGGGAGCTATGACGCTGCGATTAGTGCTGGGGCTGGCCGGTGCTAGGCAATGCTGTGCTGCTGCAGGGGCTGAGGGGTGGAGTCATCTGCATTATACCGCGCTAATCAGGTGCCCTGCACTGCTGCTTAGATCTGTCGCGCGTTGAACAGGGGTCCGCTGTGGCATTTGTCAATTTACGCGCTTTCACAGCTTCTGGCCCGCGTCTGGCGAGACGCGTCTTTGCAAAGTGGATTTCCCAATTGACCAACGATTTTTGTATTGATCATAATACCACAACAGCCCCCCATTGACTGGCACATGCCACTCCTAGGTCCTCTTCTGACCCAATTCCATGTTCTTCTTTTCTTTGGCGACTTACACTCTTGAAAACAGAAGTAGTATACGAAGCCACTTCTTCTAATGCCCGCCTGTCCAACTGCTATATTCGACCACGAATAAATCCGAGACATCTCAGAGCACAGGATACTCGACTGAAGCGAGACAGCGCCCTGCGGGCGAATAATCCTCGAGGATGCCCAACACACACTTGAACCGCAAGCCGACCAAAGGCTACGCCGGCCGTGGCGGCAAGAAGGCCTTTCATGGCTCAAGACCACAGACTTTCGCTGCGACATCACGCGCCGAGGGCACATCAGCAGACGAGAAAGCGGAGCGGACAGCCCTCGCCCAGAGCATCGATGAGTTCATGGGCTTTGCCCGGTACGAGTCGGGACGGAAAAAGGAGGGATGGCTGGTCAATGTGCAGCCCACGACAGTGGCGCCCTCGGATTCTGACGGCGGACGAGCGGCACTGGATTGCTATTTCATCGAGGAAGACGGCCAGACCTTCAAAGCGACCGTCGAGTACGAACCATACTTTCTGATCGCCGTGCGGAAAGGCCACGAGAGCGAAGTGGAAGAATGGGTGAAGCGCGTGCCAGGCGGCGGCGTGGTCAAGGGCGTCAAGAAGATCGACAAGGAAGATTTGAGCATGCCCAACCACTTGCTCGGGTACCGCAGGACATTTTTGGAACTTCAGTTCCGGAATGTGAACGATTTGATGACTGCCAGGAAAGACATCATGCCTATAGCTGAGAAGAACCGGAAAGCTATGGGCACAGTGGATGTGTATGCAGAGGTTGCCGCGTAAGTCAAGCCCCAGGACCACTGAGCCGAAGAAGAAGACGGGGAAAAAAATACTAATCAATTTCTCTACAGTGAGCAAGCGGGATTCGACCTATTTGATGATTCACGAGACGACGATAAACGACATAATGCTTCTTTTGCCGACGCGAGCGACTTCATTGTCGATATCAGGGAGTTTGACGTCCCATACCATGTAAGAGTAATGATAGATATGGGTATGCGCCACGTTTCCAATCCCTCTCCTTTACCATATGGGCTAATGTGTCGCAGATATACGGGTTGGAAAATGGTACTTCGTTGAGGCAAAACACGGTGTCACAACAATAAAATTGAACGAAGACAAGCTGGCACCGGCAGATCCAGTAGTCATGGCCTTTGATATCGAGACGACGAAACTCCCACTCAAATTCCCCGACGCCGCGATCGACCAGATCATGATGATTTCGTACATGATTGATGGTCAAGGTTTCCTCATCACGAACCGGGAGATTGTGTCGGAGGACATTGCAGACTTTGAATACACACCGAGACCAGAATACCCCGGACAGTTCATGATTTTCAACGAACCGGACGAGAAGGGAGTCATTGAGCGATTCTTCCAACACATCAAAGAGGCGAGGCCGACAGTCATTGCGACCTACAACGGAGACTTTTTCGATTGGCCCTTTGTGGAAGCTCGTGCCAGTGTCAATGGTATCGACATGTACCGAGAGATCGGATGGAAAAAGGACAACGAGGACATCTACAAGTGCACATATGGCGTCCACATGGATTGCTTTGCCTGGGTCAACCGAGACTCCTACCTACCACAGGGAAGTCGTGGTTTGAAAGCAGTCACGGTGGCCAAGCTCGGATACGACCCAGACGAACTCGATCCCGAGCTGATGACACCATACGCCGCCGAGAGACCTCAGACGCTCGCCGAATACTCCGTCTCCGATGCCGTTGCGACGTATTACCTGTACATGAAGTACATCCACCCCTTCATCTTCTCTCTGTGTACAATTCTGCCTCTTGGAGGTGACGATGTGTTGCGAAAGGGAACTGGTACCCTGTGTGAGATGTTGCTCATGGTGCAGGCATATCAGCAAGAAATTGTGCTACCCAACAAGCACGTGGCGCCCAAAGAGGCCTTCTGGGATGGCCATCTTCTCGATGCGGAAACGTATGTTGGAGGACACGTCGAAAGTATCGAGGCTGGAGTATTCCGCGCCGATATACCCGAGAACTTTGCTGTCGACACTGGTGCTGTCGATGAGCTGCTACGCGACCTCGACAATGCACTCAAGTTCGTCATCACTGTCGAAGAGAAGAAATCTATGGACGATGTTGTCAACTATGATGAGGTGAAGGAGCAGATTGCTGCTCGGCTCACAGAGCTCAAGAAGACTCCGAACCGGAGCGAGAGGCCACTCATCTACCATTTGGACGTTGCCTCCATGTATCCCAACATCATGACGACGAATCGGTTGCAGCCAGATTCCATGATCCAAGAGTCGGACTGCGCTGCTTGCGACTTCAATCGTCCCGGCAAGACTTGCGACAGAAGGATGCCGTGGGCTTGGAGAGGTGAATACCTGCCGGCCAAACGCGACGAATACAACATGATTCGGCATGCCCTGGAAAACGAGAAGTTTCCTGGCAAGTGGCCAAAGTCACCGATGAGGACATTCCAAGAGTTATCAGAAGACGAAAGGGCAGCTCTCGTACGGAAGCGCCTGCAGAATTTCAGTCAAAAGGTCTACCACAAGATTCGCGACCAGACCACAATTGTCCGCGAAGCCATCATCTGCCAGAGAGAAAACCCGTTCTACATCAACACGGTTCGAGATTTCCGAGATCGTCGCTACGACTACAAAGGCAAGGCAAAGGTTTGGAAGGGCAAGACTGATAGTCTGAAGTCGGCTGGCGCTACCTCATCAGAGGTTGACGCTGCCAAGAAGATGATCGTCTTGTTTGACTCTTTGCAGCTTGCGCACAAGGTCATTCTCAACTCTTTCTACGGATACGTCATGCGCAAGGGTTCCCGATGGTACTCCATGGAGATGGCTGGTGTGACCTGTCTGACGGGCGCCACTATCATCCAGCTGGCTAGACAACTTGTCGAGCGTCTCGGTCGGCCACTGGAACTGGACACTGACGGTATCTGGTGCATGTTGCCAGCAACTTTTCCCGAGAACTTTGCCTTCAAGCTCAAGAACGGCAAGAAGATGGTCATATCGTACCCTTGTGTGATGTTGAACCATCTTGTTCACGACAAGTTCACCAACCACCAGTACCAGACTCTGACAGACCAGAAGACCTTCAAGTACGAAACTCACAGTGACAACTCCATCTTCTTCGAGGTTGATGGTCCGTACAAGGCCATGGTGTTGCCGACTTCCAAGGAAGAGGACAAGAACTTGAAGAAACGTTATGCGGTCTTCAACGACGATGGCAGTCTTGCTGAGCTGAAAGGGTTTGAGGTCAAGCGACGTGGTGAGCTCAAGCTCATCAAAATCTTCCAGCAGCAAATCTTCAAGTTCTTCCTCGAGGGTGAAACACTTGCCGAGTGTTACGCTGCCGTTGCCAAAGTAGCCAATCGGTGGCTGGATGTGCTTGACAGCAAAGGTTCTACGCTGGCGGATGAGGAACTCATTGACCTCATTTGCGAGAACCGAAGCATGTCGAAAACACTTGAAGAATATGGCAACCAAAAGTCGACCTCCATCACAACTGCCAAGCGTCTTGCCGAGTTCTTGGGCGAGCAAATGGTGAAAGACAAGGGTCTCAACTGCAAGTACATCATTTGCGCCAAACCTCGAAACGCGCCCGTCACCGAGCGAGCTGTTCCTGTCGCAATTTTCTCGTCGGACACTGACATCAAGAGACGATACCTGACGAAATGGCTGAAGGAGGAGCCCACAGACATGGATCCTCGCGCCTTGCTTGACTGGGACTACTACCGTGAACGTCTTGCATCTGTCATCCAAAAGCTGATCACTATTCCCGCTGCTTTGCAGAAGGTCCGGAACCCTGTTCCTCGCGTTCCGCATCCGGATTGGTTGCAACGACGAATCAATATCAAAGACGACAAGATGAAGCAGAAGAAGATGACAGACATGTTTGCCACCAAAGGGCCTCTGGAGGATATCACAAATATCTCTGGATCACGATTGGATGACCTTGAGGACTTTGGAACCAAGCTCCTCAAGCCAAAGAGCACCACGGCCGCGATCAATGCTTCGCAAGTCGCACCGGCGACACAGAAGAGGAAGTCTCCCGAGCCTGAAATGGATAATACCGATCCTTTTGCAGCTTTACCCAAGGTTATGCCAGATCCGTCCGACGATTATCCTGCTTTCCTCGAGTACCAGAAACAAAAGTGGAAGATCCAGAAAGCAGCTCGCATCAGGCGCCGGCATCTGTTTGGTGAGCGTCGCGGCAATGTTGGCAGCAACATCCAGCAAACTTTCCGCAACCAGGCCGAAGTCACTTTCAGGAACACGTGGCAAGTCTTGCAACTGAAGACCACTGACAATCCCGGTGTGGTAATGGCTCACGTCCTCATCGACGCCAAGATCCACATGCTCAAGGTCAAGGTTCCGCGAACTGTCTTTTTGAATCTCAAGGGCAAAGATCTGCCTGAGATTGAGGTTGCGGGATGTGAAGCGGAGCAAGTCAATCACACGCTTCCCAACGGTCACTCGTCGACACACTTGTTCAAGCTCACCGTGCCCGAGGATATCTATTTCGCTGAGGCAGACAAGTTCTCGTTACTGTTCAACCACCCGAGTGTCGAAGGTGTATACGAGAAGCAAGTGCCTTTGAGCATTCGTGCAGTTCTGCAGCTTGGAAACTTGGCAACGATTGACGAAAGCCAAGCTGGTGTTCTGGGCAAGGGCTTGGAGCAAGGTTTCGACCTCGGCAGCTTGAAGCGACCACTCAAGCCCAAGCCCTACCTCGACACCAACCCGCTGGCCTACTTGTACATCTCGCACATCACTTCTGGAGAGAGGCAAATCTTCGGATTGTTCTCGTCTACTGGAGATCAGGCTCATATTGTCATTCTGCAAAAGAACAAAGACGCCGGTGCTGATCTTCCGAACGTTGGAAGGATCTACAATGAATTGCTCACCAGGCGAATGACAGAGGGCCAGGGCACAAACTGGCAAGATTGCTTCAGGTATCAGGACACTCTGAGCTTCAAGGTCACACAAGTCACGACCCGCAGGAAGGCGCACCTCGAAATCGGAGATCTGATCAAGAAGATGAGAAAGGATGAGCTTCGCCCTCAGATGCTGATCGTTCAATCTTCACAGAGAGCCCAACTAATCCATGATGTCCCGATCCTTGCCGATTTCCCCATCCTGCCACTCAAGTACGACCAAGCTGACAGTGCATTGCCACCACTTGGCTGGCAGTCTGTCATTGCGAAACGACTTGTCACGCATTATCTCAACCTCGGTTCCTGGATTCTGCATCTGACGGCTCTCGCCCGCTATGGCGACATTCCTCTTTGCAACCTGGAGCGCGACGATCCTCGCTTCCTCATCGATATTGCATACGCGCGCCGCCTCCAGACCAACAATGTCGTTTTGTGGTGGTCGCCTGCCCCCAGGCCAGATCACGCTGGCTACGAGCAGGACGACGTTACAGGGCCGCTCGATACTGTTGCCATGCCATCGGTTAATAACCCCGGAACATACGCATCAGTTTGTATCGACTTGGACGTTCGCAACTTGGCGATCAACACCATCCTCACATCTTCCTTGATCAATGAGCTCGAAGGCGCCGATTCGATATCATTCAACCCTGCCGCTGACTCTAGCGGCGGCGATGGCTCAGAGACGTTGTACTCTGAAAATGCATTCGCCAATGCTGGCGTGCTCGTGCTGCGCGAGATGGTCAAGTCGTGGTGGGCGGAAGCCTGCAAAGGCAGCCCGATGGCCGATGTCCTGGTGCAACACCTGGTTCGATGGGTGGAATCGCCAGACAGTTTCATGTACGATCGCGCATTGCACTACTACGTCCAGATGATGTCCCGCAAGGCGCTTCTGCAGCTCATGGCCGACTTCCGGCGTGTAGGATCGCAGGTCGTGTTCGCCAACTCCAATCGACTTCTGCTGCAGACCACAAAGAGCGAGGTGGGCAATGCTTATGCCTACAGTCAATACATCCTGAAGAGTATCAAGGGAAAACCTCTGTTTCACTTCATCGATCTGTCGGTCAAGGAGTACTGGGACTACCTCGTCTGGTACGATGAGTTCAACTATGGTGGCAAGGCATGCCAGGAAGTCGTCGAGGCCGAAACGCAATCCCTCGAGGTTGTCATGAACTGGCAACTCAAGATGTTCCTGCCTGTTCCCCTTCAGGACACTTTCCAGAAATGGGTTGTTGAGTTCATTCAGACCATGCATGGCATGAAGCGAGGCGCATTGCATCCCGACTCCACGCCACGCACGACACAATTGCCATTCAAGAGTCTTACACAGGTGGATGGCGACGATGAGGGTCGGGCTCCAATCATTCTAACATCCAATTATGAAAAGCCTCTAAAGAAGGAAATCAAGAACCTCCTGTCGACGCAGGCACGCGAGCTGCTACATCCCGAGCTTGCGTCTGACTGGTCTTTCCCCTCTCTCCCCGGCAGCCAGGACCTCAGTACGACATCAGCAAAGATCAAGAACAAGAAGAACACCGCCCTGCCGACGAAGAATGCAGTGTTGGAGTTGGTCAAATCTCTCATGCAGGTACTCTCACTGGACAAGAACATCACAAACGAAGCGCGACTGTTGCGAAAAGAACTCCTGACTATGTTTGATGTTCGCGAGTTCTCCAAGGAGGCCGCCTTTACCAATCCCAGTGCCAGTCTCAAGGTTCCTCAGTGGAGCTGCCCCGAGTGTACTCTCGCTCGGGACTGGGATCTTTGCCGTGATGAAGTTCTGCTTCCAGACATGGCAGCCATCATGAATGGCTTGCCAGCGGATGCCAGCCCGGAGCAAGCTCAGGCAGAACTCAAGAGAGCGGCTGCGACCAAGCCGTGGACGTGCGAATACTGCGACGCCGAGTTCGACAGACTTCGCATTGAGGAAAGGCTGTTGGGTGATGTGGAAAGATTTGTGATTGAGTGGTCCACACAGGACATCAAGTGTTCAAGATGCGGTGGTGTAAAGTTGAATGAGTTTGCCGAGCACTGTACCTGCTCAGGTGCTTGGACGGAAAGTGTGAAGCGCGACGATCTGGTCAAGAGGCTCGGAGTGTACAGAGGCGTGGCCGAGTGGTTTGGACTCCGGATGTTGGGAGAGGCTGTTGGGGAAATCTTGCGCTCCCTGTGAGACATTCTATAGACGAAGTCTGGGTGCTTTCCTGTTTTTGGCTTACACGATTGCCTTTTTTGACCGGCATGGGATGGCGCCTGGAGTTGGCATTTGCATAGCACAATGAATTCATTACCTTGTCACGACTATACTGCATGCCCCGCTGCCTATCTGAACCTCATGTCTAATAATTTTTGGCAAGTCCATCAGAGACTTGAGTCATCTGGAATGTCTCGGAAACATGCTCAGCAAGGAAATGCAATCACGTTGCAGATCAGCGGTGAGTTGCTACGTCAATCCATCGCAAATGCCTCGAGAAACTGGTAGGCGCTGGCTAATTTTGCAGCGAATGTGTGCTTGCGCCTTCCATGTACCTGACAGCAAGTGACAAATCACGCCGGTGTAGGGGAACGCGACTCACCAGAGTATGTAGCCCATCTCAAGCAGAAGGAACTTCGATGCGCTGAAGTTGAGCTGCACGTACGTGAGGCAAGTGCTCATGCATGCTGGTGTCCACAACGTCGGTCAGAATCTTCCGCCGGAAACAGCATCTTCGTGTGTGTCGCTTCCATCTCGCTCTGGGTCGCGTGCAGCATTGCACACGTTGACGCTGTTCGGGTGTATGATTGACCTCCAGGCATCTTCAAGTGGTCTGCCACTGGTCAATAGATGTCTGCATTTCGTCAAGTGTATCTGCTTATCAACCATACCATCATGATACGGGCAGACAGCAAGCAAACCAAATGTCAGTATCCTGCTTGAACGTGCTTGTTGAACTACTTCCGGGAAGGAAGGAAGGTCCCCATCTACCTGCCGCCGGCAGATACCCTCCCGTGACTGTACCTCAAGTGATCTTGGCGTGGTCCCATCACGAATCGCTCCTTCAACTTACGCATGACCGCTCCAATCGTCTCTGCGGTTGAAACGTCATATCTTGCTCAAAATGGCGAGGGAAGGCATGCTCGATCTGTCCAGCGAGGAGCCTCAAGCGCCTACATAAGGACGCGTCTCCCCGCCACTCGAACCAAAGCAATCCTTCACCATCAACGCACACAATCAGACTCTGCTACTCACCCTTTGCTGAAGCACACTTATCCCAGCAGACACACAGCAGTCCAACGCCATCTTCTACAGTATCACTGCCCACCTTCTTCACATCACACTTCAAGAAGTCAAAAGCCATCTTCGCCAACATCACCGTTGTCAATCTTCTTCATTCCACAATTCAACATGAAGGCCACAGTTTCCGCCGTTGCCATTCTCCTGGCTTCCGCTACCTCTGTGGTGGCCACGGACTGCAAAGCAGGCTATGAGTATTGCGCCGATTCGCTGATGCACCTTAACTGTGAGGACCCCTACATGACATGGCGGCGACTTGGGCTGACTTGTTGGTTTTCGTGTAGTCCCCAAGTACATCGGCCCCGTTGCCGTCGAGATCATCAAGCACGGCAACTCGACCTTTGACCACGTGAATTACAGCAACCTCACCTCGCTTGAAAACGAAATCTACAAACAGCTCGGAGACCCGTTCCCCAAGGCCAAGTTCGTCTGCATGCCTCATGGCACCATCCTTTACGCCGAGACCTGCGAGTTCGGCTGTGGAGGTGTGCAGGACGAGTATGAGAGTGACTACTGTTTCGCCGAGCACCCGGGTACAACCGAAGACTGATGGCTTTGCTCACAAGACCATCATGACGGAATGGTTCAGGACCAGGAGTGGTATTAGAGTGATGGTGTTGCCAAGAGAGTAGACTTTCAGAATATAATTTCTACACCCATGCTACATCTTGACTACA
Source organism: Pestalotiopsis sp. LF_19_12 (assembly GCA_023510015.1). NCBI lineage: Eukaryota > Fungi > Ascomycota > Sordariomycetes > Amphisphaeriales > Sporocadaceae > Pestalotiopsis > Pestalotiopsis sp. LF_19_12. The sequence goes on along the minus strand of JALYBT010000172.1, from coordinate 11,719 downwards.
TGTGACTTGCAATCCATCCTGACTTCACCAGAACAGTTTCATGCTTGATCTAACAGGTCACCGACATGAATGGTGTCACTAGAACCTCTCCAAGGAGGCCACTATCATCCGTTATACTGGACGCGCTCAGCCCAAGCAGATCGCCAACTGTCACAAGCAGTGGAACCTGACCGGCGCTTCTCAGGTCAGGCAGTATTGTCCGGAGATAGTTCCACATGGTGGTTGGTACAAGAGCCTCGACCTTGTTTTCACCCTGGGAGAGATATGGAGTGATGGTTGCCACAGCATTGGCTGGGTCCAATGGAGGCAACTGTTGACCATTGATCGTGGCCCGGGCATAGTGCAAGAGTCTTCCAAAGGAGATGGTGGCGCCCAATTCCGCTGTCCCGTTAGTGGTCACGTCAGCTGGTGGCCACTGGAACTCGGCACTGTAGTACCCCAGCCCGGACGCGTTGACGAGTTCCGGAATTCCGCTCCACGATAACAGCTCCGGAAGGTAGTGCGTCGTGTTTCTCTTGCTCGTCGGCAAGGTCTCGGAAAGGTTCGCGGGGGCTTCCCAGTGTTCTGCAATGAGGGTCCAATCCTGAATGCTGAAAGCTGCTGGGACATTGGATCCGCCGACTGCACAAGCGCTGCCGTCAGACATGGTCGCTTCCGTGTCCGATGCGGATTTCGCAATCTGCAGGCTCACTTTGTCTGTCTCGGTACTCTCGGCGGACAAGACGTTGTCGGGTGCGGCGACGACGTGATAATTCGAGGCTTCGGATGAAGATTCTGTGTCGCTAAATTGGATAATGGCACTCTGATTGCCTGCCAGGCTCAGGGGTATGGTTGTCGTCGTGTTGCTCTGCTCGTAGATGAGCACTGGACTCTGCGCGCCCGTCCAGGGGTCAAGGAAGGACGGTGTCCTGGTGTCGGCGACGACGATGCTGCCTTGCGAGGCGACGAGATCGGAGTACACGAACACGTAGCTGCTGGCGTTTAGGTCCCGCACTGTCGTGTACCAGGTGCCGTTTGTGCTGACTCCTGCTCGAGGAGCAATTCCTAGCGTGGTGAGCTTGTCGGCCAGCTCGCCCTCGCCAGCGGTGTAAACATTCGTGGAGCTTTGTAGGGTCTCGAGTTCCTGTTGGAATAATGTGTAATTTGCTACTTGTCCGTCGGGATAAAGGTTGGGGTTGCCGCCCACAAAGACTATCGGAAGCCCAGCGTCTGCGAGTTTCTGGATCACGCGATGGCGTTGAGGGACACGTTGGATGTGGAATCGACGACGAAGGCTTTCCATGCCGCGCCGTCGGGAGCGAGGATGCCGTCCCTCACGATCGCCTGCGGTGACGCGATGTTTTCGGGGTTGAGGTAATTGTATGACCATCCTGAGTATCTCGGTTAGTTGTTCGTTGCATGTCATGGGGTGAGATAGTGATTCCGACGTGAGTGGACTCACCAGCATTTATCAAGTCCAAAGACTGATACATGGTACGGTTCATAGTCGTCGCCGACTCCTTGTTATATATCGCAACGTCAACCTTGGGCGTCCCCGACTGCTGGATATACTGGACCCTGGAGATATAATCAATCGTCTCGCGCATCCCGTGGTCCCAGACCGGCTGCCGGTACGACCAGGGCTCGGAGAAGAGGTAGTCGAACGGCGTGTGGCCGGGCCAGGTGGAAAAGTACGGCCCCGAGTACGACTGCCCGTGGATGACGTAGCGGTTGACGCCCGCCGCGAAGCCGCGGTTCGCCGAGAACAGCAGCTCCGGCATGTGGTAGTGGTACGCCGCGCCGGCGACGGCGCCCAGCTCGTTGGAGATGATGTTCTTGCCGGCCAGGTGCGCCGGCCCGGCGAACTGGCGGTACCCGTCGATCAGGTCCCGGAAGGACAGGCTCTCGCACTCGGGCGCGTCGAGCGAGGGGATCGAGTCCTGCATGTCCATGGGCAGGCCGTAGGCCGGCTGCGCGGAGAGCTCCAGGCCCAGGTCGTTTGTCCATGACTTTAGGGCCGCGAGGTAGTCCTTGTAGCTCTCGCTCAGGGTCTTGCGAAACGCATTGACGTGCTCCAGGCCTTTCGTCTCCGTGTCCAGCAGGCAGTTGAACGGGCCAGGATCGGTGTTGGTGGAACTGACGCTGTTTTCTTCGAACACGAGCAGCGGCAGTACGGGCTTGATGCTGTAACCGTTGAGATCTTGGAACTTTTGCGGTATGGAGCGGGACCATGACACGTTTGACAGAATCTCGAGACTGTCCTCCCAGACTGTTGCACGTCAGCGCTGCGGGTGAGAGACACTTCCAGGAGCACTTACGATGTCTCCCGACTCTCTGCAACTGCACCTTGACACCGTCTTGGAGAATGTACTCCTCCCAGAAATTGGCAACAGTCTGTGCTCCAGCTGCGCTGAAGTGGTCGACCACGTAGGACCCATCATCAAAGATTGAATTGTGGACAGTGCTATTGAACTGGAGGTTCTTGTTGTGGGACAGAGTCTGGTAGAAAGTAAAGATTCTGTAGTGTGAGCCATTCGAAGCAATGGGAAAGGTCAGATTCGCGATGCCGTCCGCGGACACGGACCCAGTCTGTTCGGTAAGACTTTCCGAAGACAGTACCAGTTCCTCGTAAGCGATGTTGGTCAAACCGGCAATACTACCGGCTTCCTGGATGATGGTCGTGTTCGAGAGGACCAAGGCGGAAACCAGAGCGACGAGTTCGCCAGTGCCCCACCCGGGAATTTCACCAGTATATACTCCGTCGCCCGGAACTGTAGCGTTGAAGGGAACCTTTTTCACATTCGTCATCTAGTCTGTGATGATAGATTGTATGCTACTCACCAAGTCCCATTGCAAACCTTCATCATCTGGATGCGCAGGCACCCCTTGGCCTTGATTCGGACCCAGGGGCACGTCCATGTGGAGTCCATTCTTCTCATGGGCATCAAGCGCAGCCGACAAAAGCTTCCGGAACGGGACCGTACCAAAATCGTAGGTGGACCAGTTTGCACCAACAGGCATACCGCCAATCTGCCCACCATACTCAAAGAACGGGAGGAACTCAACGCCGCCGGCCCCAACATGTGCAGCAGCATCAATGTCACCACTGACGATATCGGCATCTACACTGGCGTCCGGAAGCCAGTACCGGAATACTGGACGAGAGATTGGAGCTGGTTCCAGGAAAGATCCATCCGTGGTCGATGTGTTGCCTCGAGGGTACACGAGCGATGTGCTCGGGAGCACAAGGCCTAACGTGCACAGAAGTTGTCCCAGATTTCGATTCAAGCCCGGCATCTTGGGTAATATTAGGTGCTCAGAATAGACTCTGTATACAGCACACCAACGGAGCCTAGAGATACAGATCTTAGTAAGTGGAATCCATCCTCATATATCCAGCGATTCGTGAAGCCAAATATACGCAATATTCGTCGGTACTCATCTTCACGAGATATATCGCCCCCATCTTTTCTCGGGCGAAGACACGACGAGTGCGACTCTCGGAAGTGATCTCAATGGCTACCGCCAACGAGGCTTGAATCAATAATATCGGCGCCAGCCTGTATATAGCACAACATGATGCCTGTATAACAATAGCCCCGGGGACTTTCCGTGCCGGGATCAGGGATGCCCCAGAGGGCTCACGGGTTTCCCCAGACTTGCCACACCAGTCTATTGGTCGAGATGCCGGAGTTCCCGACTGAACAGGTGCCTCCAAGGATAAGCATACCCCAGATATGCCATCAGCTCCTCGGCTGCCTGCATGGTACCCCGCGTCACGAGAAGATGGGATATTGCAGATAAGCGACTAGAGTGCCATCAGTGCTTGCGAGGAACGCGAAGAATGCGATTATCGCACCGAGTACGAAAATATTCACATCGGGACAGTACACCGGCCGTATGACGCGGGTTGGAGAACTGGACAGATACTCGTGCGGAATATGGAACTTGGCATGCATTGTCGTCAGACCTAACAAAAGACACCAATGTGCCCGAGTTTACTTTGACCACTCGCCTGACATACAATGGGCGGGACTAACTACTCACCAGGATCGCCGAGTAGAACAGCACTGTTCGCACTCTGATTGACCGACAGGCCGAACTAGGAGCCGATTTGTTTTGCGTGTTATACCTTTCAACAGGAATCTGTTTGGCGTTAGAGAGTCCGCTGTGATACGTTGACGTTCGCATCCGGTACAGGGCTATTCATACTAAACTGTTTATCAGCGCACTTACAGGGTGAAATTCTCATCAGGTCGACATTGACTCTGACTTTAGACGCAGACGTTGGGTCCTCCTTCTTCAAAATACACCGCACATAATGCATCACATATTGATATCGGCTGGCGAAACTGTCGGCTGACATGTAAAGGTTTTTAGGGAATCTTCGTGTTCGCCTTTTGTAAGAAAGTCGCGTGCCTTTGTGGACCAGATGACATGAAGAGTGCTTCGCTAATTGGCGTTCAACAGAGGATGCACCTTGTATCGAAATAGTTGGTGTGCGAGGGTCTGCAGTTTAATGTCACCAACTTTTGACGGCACCTTTTGCGAATAGCTCTTTCATTCGAACGTTCTGTCTTTCCATTGCCAACGCCTACTCGCGAAGCGTGTAAAACCTCTCAGAACCGTCCATCATGCAACAGCACTTGGGACATCGGCACTGGAAGCACAGCAGCATATTCTAGAACCTCTAGTCAAACAATTCCATTATGGAAATGAATTGAAACAAAGTACGGCACCTTTTACTTGCAGTGCAGGATGTTGAACAAGGGTGACATTATGAGGCGTCTTGTCCAGCAGTATGAATTGCCGGGCGGTCTGATCAGATCCCCGTCTTGGCAGCTTGTGTCCAGAGATGTTTTAGGTGTGATTCGTGGAGCTGAATTGAGATCATGAAGCAAGCATGGAAAATCGCATCATGCATTTTGGGCATGGGGTGGCATGAATCATGACTCCTATTCACCCCATGTGACTCAGGAAAGTATATACTTTTAGATTCAGCCTGGCCAAACAAACCGCCCGAATTGGTGTATAGCGGATTCCGCTGTTGATCTGTCAATACATCAGACGGTGTCGTTCATCAAAAATCTCGGGGACGTAACAACCGGCTAGTACGTACCAGAATGATCAACATTTCCCGCTGACGAGAGAGTGGAAGGGAGCTTGCCCACAGCAGTAGTAATGTGGCTGCCTGCAAAAACACTTTTCGAGTATCCCAAGATATCAATTGGTCGCAAATCTTGTATGATGCCACTTTTGTTTTCCAGTATCAGACCTGACAACGCCACAAGCAGACTGCGTATCGAATCCTTGCGAGTACCACTTGACACAGGCCACAAGCCGCACGATGTCAGCGATGTAACAAGAGACCGAAGCATGGTAAAATGACAGCTCCTGTCCTTTACTTGACATTTGTTTGGGGCTTTTTGAGCGCTCGAACCGGGTTCAGGTAGAAGCTCGTTGACGGCTTCTTCTATGACCTCGTAAAGAGTGGTCACAGCGATCTGGCTTAGTTCTTGTGCTTTTTCTAGAGGGAGAAAGTATGAGCAACGCGAAAAGGGGAGGATACTCGTGGGAGGGAATGAACAAAATACCTAGGAGTTCAGGTGGCTCAGGGCCGCTGAATTGCCAGTCTTGCAGGTTGAGCATCATATCTTGTATTGTACACTCGAGCAAGGTCCGATCACCCATCTCCCATGCGACCCAGAGCTGTTGGTATTAAACCACTGTCGGTTCTGGTTGGCGAATGTAAAGCCACCCAACTGGATATTTGTCTCGCAGAGGTTGAAGCCAGGAACTTGCCCAGGGGCGCAGCATCTTCGCCAGATCGTACTTGTCGCTCAAGACTGTGAGCTCGTATAATTGCGGCAAGTTGCTCCAACCTCCAATGACTGGCAGATTCTCGAAACGACTGTGGATGATGTTGAGCATTGTAGCCATGGGCTCCGGCTTGTCATCAGGCAGCTCGACGACCCATTCGCCTTGATTTCCGCTTGCATCTCGCGACTCTTTCCAAGGGCCGTAAAGCATTGTCTTCCAGACTTTAGAAGCCCTGGAAAGAGTCTTTGACTCGCAAACGAATACTGTCGCCCGTTGTTTGGAGCCGACGCTACCGGCGGTCCCGACCCTTAGTTGCAAGTCGCCATCGGGATCAATGATGACTCTCGCGTCAGGCTCAGACATGCTGGAGGCCCGGCACTACGTGGCTGTGGATGGACGATCAGATGCTGCAACTCAAGTGTCAGCTAGTCGTTGCTGAGCTTTTAGGTACGGTTTGTCTGCCAGGTATCAGGTACCCAATGTACCTACGGTATCTATTGAAGCCGGCGATTTTCGACCGTCACGTGACAGTGGACAGCGGCTCTAGCTCCATAATTCTGGTCATCATAATATAATGCCTAATTATGCAATGTGCACGTGCATAAACTTTGTCCTTAATGGCAAGTGCGCGACGATTAAGATTCTTATTAGCTTTTTCGCCTGGAGCAAGGGAACGCCCGAGAGAAGAATTACCGTCCAAGGACCAAGAGTAAAATCCAATACACGAGGAGATACCAACTTGGATGTACTTGTAAGCAAATGATAACATGCAAATTGAAACATCAGGAATGCATATACTTAATTATTTACTACTAGCTTTATCAAGTTGGACCGAGCACGGAATAAATATCGTTTTGCCGAATGCTTTGGTATTTCGATCGAGAAAAACCAGGAGGGGAATATTGAGAAAATCGTTCTCAGCATCGAAGCCTTGGTATGTCCAATCAAGCTGCTAGATCTCAGGTTGTTTCGCTATTCTCATCGATTGTGAGATCAGGTAATGATAGCTCGCAGTACGGCCTCGTTGCTGGTTGTTTCGGTCACATATGTTGTGATGTCGGCGGCGTCGCTCTATGTGTCTGGCTGAAGAGACCGTCGCACCTTTATACGAGGTCAAGCCATTGGGGAGTCAGGTATGAAGATCATGCCTTTTTCCAAGGTGGTGGATGTAACCTTGATGCATGAATAGGGGGGTCGGATACCGATGTAAGCGAATCATATTCACGGTATACTGCTCACACACACTATCGACTGGAAATCACATGTGACTCGTCTACGTGGTACATACTATCTCACTGTTGCATTTCCAGTCAGCATGAAGTCATTCGTTTGGCAGATGTCAGCTTTTCGTTGAGGGGTGCCTCCGAGAAGTCCATGAAAATAATGTCGCTTTCATAACTCGAGGTTCCTCATTTCATCCTCGGCTAGATCTTATCACTGTTCACAACATGTCGACGGAAATACTGAAAAAGATCCAAGAGTTGGACAACATCCAAGCGGACGATTTCGCCGACGAAGCAGAGCGATTTGCTGCCAAAGAGACCGTACGTCGACTTCTCAGACGCTTGGAGACACCACTAGAGCAGACCTTTACCTTTACGTTCGATGTGCCCGTGCTCATCGCCGCAATTGAGACGTGTCTGAACTTGGGCATATGGCAGAAGTGGAAAGAATCAATCGACGGCAATGATGAAATAGCCCGTGATATCGATGATATCCTCGCAATGTGCAATGCGAGTGTAGACCCAAGATTGCTTCGTACGGGACCTGGTGATTCCAGTTGCGCGTGCCTGAATTTGCTAATTTCTTGACAGGTCGACTGTTGCGACAGATCGCTGCCTCCAACATTCTGGAAGAGGTTGACATAGACACGTGGAAGCCGACACCACTTTCCTTGGCCCTCGGCGACAAAATATCACACCTTGCCGGAATGATCGAATGGGGGTAATCTACACTGTTTCTGAGTAGACAGCACATGACTAACTTCTCAACAGTTCTCATTCCCCCATTCCTACGGGCGCCAACTTGCCAAGATTCCTCAAAAAACATGGATACCAAGAGCCGCGAGATCCACAGAAGTTCGACAACCACACCGAACTCTTTGGCCAGACCTTCTTCGACATGTGCACCACAGACCCCGTCAAAAATGAAACTTTCATGGAGATGATGACTGCCTGGCAGATGGGCAAAGTGGACTGGACTCAGGTTTACAACACCAATCGGATCGTGGACGGGGCTGACCTCTCCAAACCGCTGCTGGTCGACGTCGGAGGCATGCATGGAATCGATATGCAGCGATTTCTAGCTTGCCACCCCGATCTGCCCGAGGATACGCTATTTGTCCAAGATATGCCGCACGTCCTGGAGTCAGAAGCCCACGCCATAGACGAGCGCATCAAGAAAGTCCCGCACGATTTCTTCGCGCCTCAGACCATATTGAACGCGAGAGGCTATTTCTTTCACGCCGTTCCGCATGATTGGAGCGACGCCGACTGCCTCCGCATCTTCCAGAATATCACGCCCGCCATGAAGAGGGGATATTCCAAGATGTTGATCTATGAGGTCGTGCTTCCGCCCAAGGGCGCTAATGGTATTCAGGCCTCTATGGACGGGATCATGATGCTCTTACTCTCTTCCATGGAGCGCACGGAACAGCATTGGGCGGAGTTGCTGGGACAGGCTGGATTGAAGATAGTTGACATCTTTCGACGACCTGGGGCGTCTGAGAGTGTTATTGAGGCAGAGCTAGCTTGAGTTTTCCTATTTCATTTCTTTACAGTGACTGATGATAGTCATTGAACCTATACAGAGTACTTCATGCAATCTGGTCTCAAGAACAGTGGTTGAATTTTTAGCACGTGCTAAAGGCTTCTCCCATGTACGGACAGTCGCAACGTCAATGACCAATGAGGATTGAGTAGGACGATGGGGTGTCCATGAAGCAGAGAAAGATTGGACAAGGATATTCACGTAAAGTAGGCCGTTACAACTTCCAAGACTCGGTGACCATGGGTGACATATGTATCAATCTAAACAGCCGCCTACAGATAAGATCCCGGACACCGGTGAAAGGCTTCGTCTGAGTGATTGACACCTTGCAGGTATCCGCAGGCTGACCATCGCGTCCGAGCACATCAAAATCGAGGACTCTGCCTATATGATTCTTGGTTTCTTCTAGAATCATGTACACAACACGAAATCTGAATCGTGCATATAGCCAATGATTATCCGGGGCTTAGATGAAAGCCTTAGCGCGCCTCTGGGCCGAGCTGCTTGCACAACCCGTACTATTATCCGGAATTTCTACCGCACGCACCTCACCAACTCAACCGCTAATCGATGGATTACAATGTCGTATTCAATTACGACGATGATCATGATACGCTAGAGACATATCACTGCGGGGGTCGTAGGATATTTCGGCGGCATGGATATTATACGCGGCTCTTGCCGACTTCGCCGTCTACCGAGCCGCCACTCATAGCTTCGCCATCAAGACGTATATATCGAGGATCATCTAGTTCTATCTTACTTAGAGTTAGTAGAGGAGCCTCCAATAGACGAGACTTCAACCTTTTGCAAGGACTGATATCCATATACTTATTGAAGCAGCGTCGAAATTATGCATTTGCCACTCTTGGCTCTCACCTCCTTGGTGCCCGGAGTTTTTAGCCAGGCACGAGGAAATGGCGATTTCCTACGTTTTGGCTGTTCTCAGCTCGTCGTTGAGCGGATCGACCCACTGGTCGCTCCCGGCTTGAACCCATCGCCGCACACGCATCAAGTCGTCGGAGGGAACAGTTTCAACGCGACGGTAGATTGACCAACCGCACACCCAGAGATAGCAATGACTGACTTTGAAAAACAGATGGACCCCAAAGCCATTGACCCTCCTGCGCAGTCGACTTGCACATCGTGTATCTACACCGCGGATAAGAGCAATTACTGGACAGCGTCCATTTACTTCCAGTCGCCGGAGAACGGTACTTTCAAGCGTGTCCCGCAAATGGCCAACGGCCGCCTGAATCGGACACTATTGGAGCAAGACGGCGGCATTACCGTCTATTATATGAGACCATTCAGCGGCACCAACAAGAACACGACTGTCTTCCCGCCAGTAAGTAGTACTCACCTGACGTAATTACCATGAGCACAATCTCACACCGTATCTCAATCAAGGGCTTCCGAATGCTCGCCGGCGACCCTACCCTCCGAAATCGAACCGACAGCTTCGCCAACATCTGCCACCGATGCCTTGCAGCCGAGGATCGCCTCATGGGCGGAGACGGAGCACCATGTGACAAGAACGACTTTGCCTCCTTCCCTCCCAAAATGTGTGCCGGTGGTATTCGTGCGACTGTCATCTTCCCTTCTTGCTGGGATGGAAAGAACCTCGACAGTCCAGATCACAGAACGCATGTCGCATATGGCCCTGGACAGGCATTGGCGGGCGACGAGTGCCCCGAGACACATCCTGTGCGGATACCGCAGGTGATGTACGAGGTGAGTATTGACATGAACTATTTGGTCTTTCCTGGTAGCAACGACTGATGATGCTTCTCACGGAAGATCATGTACGACACGACTCAATTTAACAACCCGGACTATTGGAAGAATGGGAAGCAGCCATTCGTGTACAGCTTCGGCGACCCGTAAGTGCATCTCTACTCCGTTCGTTTTGGTTCACCGGTACTAACAGATGGTGTTCATGTAGTACTGGCTTCGGTGCGCATGGAGATTACCTATTTGGCTGGAAGGACGACGCCCTTCAGCAGGCAATGGACAATCTCGGTGGCAAATGCGCGAGCGAAGACTGTACTCAAGTGCTCGATATCCAGTCCGGCAACGATGCCATTGCCTGCACCAAGGCACAGCAAGCTGAGGAGGATGTTGGATCTTCAAACTGTACTTGGCCCCTTCTCAATACCCGTGGGAACCCAATGGCTAACACTGATCGCAGGGCTCAAGACACTGCCGGGTGGTATGTCAATCATGTAGACGCGCAGAAACCATGGTAGACGGACCTGTTGAGAGCGGGCAATATTGGTCGGTAAGAAATAGTGTTGAGAAGTGACAGGTTTTGTTGGATATAACCGACCTTCAACATTTCTTCATAATACAGAAGCATATGCTTTGTCACGGGGATAATTCGTAATCTCGCATTCGTCATCAAATATGTGCTCCTCTTGCGTCGGAATACCGAGATACTTATCGCCGGCATCTCCGCACGAGGTGACGATCTCCGGTCCTCGGACTGGTGGTCAAACATGAGATGCCTGCCCGGTCGCGTCACCGGGAGCCCACCGCTTGGCGCTCAAATTACACAGGAACGCTGCAAGGTACACACTATCGAAGGGGGTGATCACCGCCGAGTTACCCCGGATTTCGCTTCCGGCCCACTCCTTCCGACAGGCGGACCCCCACATCACGGCCGGGTAGGGATTTTTTCCCACCTGGGAGCCGCAGCGGTTCTTGTGCCCTCTCCTGTCACAAGCCTGAAACAGAATCCATCATGTTCGTCTGCTGGGCCACTTATCAGCTGCGAAGTGCATGCTCAAAACACATTATGACATGAGTCCCGATACGGGGCCCCCCGCAGCCAGTCCCGACGAGGCTTAGAAAGCAGGCAGTCAGCTGCCTCATTGGGAAGTTGATGGTCGGTAATCCACATATCGTATTCTTTATAGTCATTGCCCTGGCCTGGTCTAATCTTGGACCAAATATCGTGACAATATTGCTGCCTGCTGATTTTGAAAGAATACGACTGAAGACTTATTCCCGTAAGATTCAGAGTAGCAATCATGGAGGCTTTTGAGATTTACGAAGTTCCGGCGTCTCTCACATTTCAGGATTACCTGAACATCTGCCAATGCGCGAGAACCCTCGCCGATGGCTATGACCGCAAAGTAAGTATTAACAA
>JALYBT010000171.1:0-66737 GCA_023510015.1 Pestalotiopsis sp. LF_19_12 | reverse complement strand
CTCTTCCGCCGCCATCCAGTTGTAGAAACCAGTGATGGACCTGGCTACGGATGTACAAGCATTCTGGGTGCATCCCTCAGAGGAGAGCTAAGTTCTCTATGGTACTGCACTACTCCGTACCTAGATACGGAGTGTCGATTTTAGGGCTTTGGAGGACAGGCTAGAGAGCTGAGAAAAAGAGGATCGGATGGACCTGATAGGCTGTAAGCTTCTGAATTGAATGTAGGCAGGTGATAATATACACTACAGATTATATGACAAGAGAATGGATTATGTTGTAGTATAAGCAAGCAACCTGAGCTGCATGTAGGTCAGAAACCAGGTAGCTCTAGATCCTGCAGATGATGTGCAACTGGGGGGGTCTGGAGGGATTGAGGGGGCCTCTGGAGATGAGGCTAACCTGGTCAGCTACCCCAAGCTACCTTATCCATACACGGAGTACGTATTGGTATTTGCGTACGGTTAGTGTAGCAGCGATTGTGCATAGGCAGGCTGCATATACGCTAGCATATTTGACTTTGAGCCTAGGAGAAACACGGTGCATGGAGTAAGAAGAATTACTGTACGGCAGAGAGATTGGGACGCGCTGGTTGGCTGTCGGCAGGCTCGACCACACGAAGCCAGCGAAATCCTCCGAAAATCTTCACCACTTTGCTGGAAGTACTGTACCGCCCATGCACATACACATGCCACATACACATTCTCATCCGCACGATCTCCAGGACCAACTCTCCTAGCCGTTCGGAACGCTCACCCGCGGTAGCACCAAGAGATAGACTTTGGCAAATCCCAGCTAACACAAGCTGGCACAGCTCGAGACCGTTCGTCCCTTGGAGAGGCCGGTGCAACGCTGGTGCTACAGCTCCAATCATTCGCTCGTCGAGACCCTCCTGCAGCCTCACGGTCCTGCCCAAGCTCTCTTGCGGTTCCCTGACGCTTCTCTCGAGGTGTGCTTGCTGCTCACTCTGCTCTGCTCTGCCCTCGTCTGATCTGCATTGTCTGCTCGCCCGTTGCTGGCGCCGGTGGCTGGCCGTCCTATCAGAAATTCCTCCGGCCAAGACCCGTCTCAAGCCCCGAGCACTGTCACGTGAACGCCTCTTCCGTTGAGGGATCCAAGTCTCAACACGCCCCCCTCGGGACTTGTCCAACTCGGCCGTGGAGGAAGCGCCCGCTTGGTAGCTGGGTCGATCAGGGGAGGACGGGCATTGACGAAGACGACCGCGTGGCGCTTGAGCACCTCATCGGCCCTCAGTCTCTTCTTGCAAGGTCATGATGATTCCCTCAACTGCGGCGTACTGCGGCGGTGCCCGCTTTGCTGCTGCTAGGCCTGCCACTCGCATAGCTCTGCCATCACTGAACTTTAATCCGTCACGTCTCGTCGTGAGTCCTCTGGGCTTGCCTGTCACGCTGAGACAAGCCCCGTATGACCCACAGGCGCAGTCGGCGCATGTAGGTGGTTCGCGGTCGGTCCATATCTCGTCGGCCATCATTGGAGGCCATTCGCCACAGCGACGACGTCGAGACGTGGCTGGCTGGGCTTCAGAACAGCCAGCGCACTGCGCTGCAGCTCGTATTGCTGCCGGTGGCATTGTCTCTAGGCAGAATCGCCTTGGTGTACCAGCTGCGGCGTTGGGAGGGTTGATCCTTGGCATCAAGAGGGACACCGGCCTACGGAGATATTTTTCGTTTCGGTCGAGCCATCTCGAGCGAGATGGCAAAGGCCCAAAAGAGCAGTATGTGTCATCTTTGCCCCAAGCCCCGGTGTACCTATCCATGATCACGCAGCGGCGACCGACCGCCGAGGTGATTCCGTGTGAACACCGGTGCCGGCGTTGCTTCACCGGCCCGACGGTCATCCCAATTCGGGCACGGGAGAAACTGCTAATGTTGTATCCATAGACTCCCGGACACCGCAGCTGATGCCAGCTCAGCTGCCAAGCTCCGCAAGGTTCTTCCAAAGAGTCTCGGTGCCGCATTGACACCACATGAAAACATCTACACGATACCAAATCTCTTGACGTTTAGCCGTATCGCTTTGGCCCCATTCATCGGTTATGCCATCCTCCACGATGCTCACGCCTGGGCGCTGGGCCTGTTTGTCTACGCTGGCGTATCGGATCTGCTTGATGGCTGGATCGCACGCCGATGGCAATTGCAGACCGTCGTCGGCAGTGTGGTTGATCCCATGGCCGACAAGATGCTCATGACAATTCTGACAGTATGCCTTGCTGCCAAAGGTGCTCTTCCCAGTAAGTAAAAGGCCGAATCAAGCACATGTTGGATATGACCCCTTGCGACACTCCAAAATTCAAGCTGCATCCATCCGCAACCACACAGCGACCCACCGTGCTGACTTGGTTGGACGCGTCAAGTTTGGCTTGCAGGTATAATTCTCGGTCGAGACGTCGGCTTGGCCATTTCGGCCATCTACTACCGATGGATATCGCTACCGCCACCGAAGACGTTCACAAGGTATTGGGACTTCAGCCTTCCTTCGGCCGAGGTTCGCCCGACGACGATCAGCAAATACAACACTTTTCTTCAGCTTGCCCTGATGGGCTCTACCGTGGTGGCACCGCTGGTGACTGGTATCGAAGTCGGTCCCGCGTTGGTCGGTTTGCAGTGAGTCATATATACAGCCTTGTCCCGTGTCCTGTCCCTTGCACATCTTGCCCGGCTCTGCAGACTCGTTCCGATCATGCGAGCATCAAAACAACTGCGCAGACTGTCGCCTTCGGCATTTTGATCTGGGCAAGTTCTCATGTTGTGAAAGACATTCTGATCTGCGACTATGCGTCGTCGCGGGCATAGTCCACTCTTCCTGCCGAGGGATTCACAAATTTGTCCCAGTTGGACGCCACTAATAGGTCATGTATGATCCGGGCTAACGACATTTGATAGATACATTGTAGCCACTACAACGATCTGGAGTGGCCTGAGCTACGTCTTCAGCAAAGATGCTGTAAAGATCTTGTCCGATGCCAAGAGCAAGGAAAACGCAGCCAGCGAGGACAAGTCACCAAAGCAATGATAAATCAGCACATCGGATCTCCGCGAGCCATGTGCGCGTCAGCCGCTTCTTCAGTGGCTTGTAATATTAGCCCGAGACATACTTATGCAGCAATACTATGTGTCCGATCCCTTGCCGTTTCGATGAGAGCAAAAAGAAAACTGTGGGCACTCGTGTCTAAACGGTTTGAGAGAATCCAAATTACAGCTCTGCGTCACTGCACGTGATCACCTATCGTATTCTCATTTGTACTATGTGCGGTCGGACGCGAGCAAGTCTTCAGGTACTTGAAAACCCCCTTGTGACTGGCTGACAGGTCTGAAGATGTGGGCATCACGGAGTCGTGTAACATCTGCAAGCCACCATTTCGTTCTTGACTCAAGGCTCTTGGCAGGCAAAGGAAAGCGGGACGACGATTTCGAAGGCCTCATCCATGCTGGGGGTTGATCGGCAAGATATCTTTAGCATCCTTGCTGAAGATCACAAACTTCTAGATCTGCCTATATGCATGATTAGTGCGGCGATCCCTTGCTTCCTGACACATGAGGGACATCGGCAGCAAAGAATATGGGATCATTGCTTCTTGCAGGTCTCTCTCATCTTGTCAGCGCAATTCGGATGTTTCAGAAGCTGATCTCCTTGGTGCCTATGTCCCTGTCCATGTGTCATTCCAGCCAATGTGGCTCTTCCCTTGGAATCAACAAGGTTTGGTGGCGTGCATGAACGAATCCCAAAAAGAAGCTGCCCCGTGGATTATTCAATGACGGCACGCCGCACGGCACGGACAAGCGCGGGTGATCGCCAATTAATGCCTACGGGGCTACGCAGAAAGCGGCCGGGTCTTGTTTGTATCCATGTCGTAAGTATCGAGTTCCAAGATACGAATCGGCGGTCCTTTTTCCATTGATGAGGAGAAAAAGAATAAGACGTGTATATATGCAGGACGGCGGCCCGAGTATGGAAACGCCTCGACCGTGAATTAAAAAAGCCGCCGAAATGGTATCAACTACTTCCTCATATGTACTCATGGCAGACGTGCATGACCGTACAGGAATACATGGGGGAACTAACCGATATCTGCAGCAGGAGAAGAAATTCGGCGTCCGAGCGCCCAACATTTTCTTTCTCTTTCGTCGGCCGTAGAAGAAACATCCACATGTGGCTGAGACATCTGTATCGCGAGAAAAAAAAAATACTCGCCCGTTGTTTTTCTTATTGGCCAGCGGGGACAGGTCCTTATTACGCCATCAGCCATCGCTTCCACGGTTACACGACAGATAGGCGTGCCGGATAGGATGAGGACCTCCGAAAGATGAATTCCGGGGCCGACGAGGAGGAGGAGGAGGAGGTGGAGAGAGGGAGGCAGATCCACCATCAAAAGTACTCTATTGCTAGATGGAAGAGGCACAGGAGACTCGTTTTTTCCAGGGAATTAGTCCGGACATGTGAGACCTCCCATCTACGACGCAGGTCCATCGGGACCGAGAGAGAGAGGAATAGAGATGTGTGTTAGAGTGAGAGAGAGAGAGAGATGCCTGCCGCAGAGTGAGTGAGCCGTCGAACTGACGTGGTCCTCATATCGGAACTCGTAAAAGTGCGTACGTATTACGTGCACTTCCTTCACTATCGGGACCTACCGAGTGAACTTGATTCTATCCCATTGCCCCATGAGTCGAAACAAGGCAGACCATGTCTTCGTTTTCCCCATTGGGATCGGCGGCCACGGCACGAAAGCGCCGGCGGATTATGGGAGTCTTTGCTGTGTAAGTCAAGTGCTCTGGCCGAGGGTATGACGAACGAAAACGGTTGGGGTCCGATCCCAAGATGCGGTAAAGTTCACGGGTGCGCCGTCGTATATGTCGCGCAGGCGAAATAGAAGTAGCGAGGACCAATGTATGTAGATATGTACGATGATCGATCGCTGGGAGGGAGAACCCTTCCTTTCTGCAGATGAACTCCGCTGGATCCCCTCAGCCAACAGGTAAGGGTCGGTGATCATCAAAGAAACGAGGAGACATGTATTGGCGTTTGTGAGGGGAGGGTGTGAGTATCGTTTTTCGATTTTCTCGTATCAATCGTACCGAAGGGCTTGGATCAGGAAAATCCGGGGAAAAGAGGGGAAGAGATGTGAGACGTGATTAGAGTTCCCTCTTTCCTGTATGATCGAGTGAGCGGCGCTGTGGATTACGCAGATGCACTGATTGATGGCTGCACTCTTCGCTCGGGCCCGAGTGTCAAGAAGGACGACAGAGAGAGAGCGAAGCGGGCAAGGGCATCGGGCCAAGGAGCTTGGGCATGTAGGCAGTAGGAGGAGGCGTTCTGGGTAACCAGGCTCAGCTCGTGAAGGAGCAGACCTCGAGAGCTTTCGCGTATACCTGATGAGATCGATGTTCGTGTCAGTATAGTATCCTGGTCGGCACCCCTTGTTCATTCAAATGGGCGAACTACTACAGTTTCCATAGGTATGGATATTGAAATCAATTACAACCTAGTTGATCGGTTTAGGTGTATCCCGATGAAACTGACATCCAAAGAGAAATAAATTGTATATGTATATTGAATATATGGTATCATTATGCTTTGTAGACATCATCTCGTGTGCTAGCTCCCCAATTTATAGACCCAAGGCTTCATCAAGTCTTGCGCCGAGGCAGGCTATCTGTAAATGTACAAGTGAACCCCTTTCTTTATCTTACAGTATTCGGTCACAATGGTCGTGTGGTTCATCTCCCGATTGCGTCGTGGGCGGGTGGCCATGCCTTCAGACGACTCACGGCAGGTCACTACCCCTAGCCTCGGCATCCAGGCTGTCAACTTCTTTACCCAGAGGGGCCATGGCCTCCTTGAACTTCTCGCTCCTGGTGACGAAGCCGAGCAGCCTGACACAGCCGGCCGGCGTCATGCCCTCGATCCGCCGGGCCTGGCCCAGGTTCTCCGGCCGCGTGGCGTTGAGCACGGCCTTTTCGTGGAACGAGAGGCCAAAGATGCTGTCGTAGTCGAGGTCCACGGGCAGCCGGAGGGACTCGTCCCTGGCGAAGAGCGCCTGCTCAGTCCGCTGCATGGCGACGTACGGCGCGTAGACGGCCTCGATGGCCACGCGGGACTGGACGCGCGCCGAGTAGTTGTCGATCTCGGGCAGCTGGCCGCGCAGATCAGACAGCTTGACGCCCGCGAGCCGCAGGATCTCGAGGGCCGAGCGAGGCTTCGTGTCCAGTCTCGCCTTGAAGCCTGCGGCGATCCAGTGCGGGGTGGCGAGCGAGTAGTTCTGGAGCGCGGCGGTCAGCTCTTCCACCTGCGCCTTGGTGTCGCTGAAGTGAGACCAGCGCTTGTCGCCGACGACGCCCCACGCGCGGCCCATCTCGGTGAGGCGCAGGTCCGCGTTGTCTGCGCGGTGGGACATGCGGTACTCCGAGCGGCTCGTGAACATGCGGTACGGCTCCGACACGCCCTTGGTGATGAGATCGTCGATCATGACGCCAATGTACCCGTCGGCACGCGTGAGCGCGATGGGCTCTCTGCCCTGCGCGGCGCGGCCGGCATTGATACCCGCGATGATACCCTGACCTGCCGCCTCCTCATAGCCCGTCGTTCCATTGATCTGACCGGCGAGGTAGAGACCGGAGATGGCCTTGGTCTCTAGGGAAGACTTGAGGCTGCGAGGATCCACGTAATCGTACTCTACTCCGTAGCCTGGCTGTACCATGTCGACATTTTCAAGTCCGGGGATGGTGCGCAATAGCTGCTCCTGCGCCTCGGCCGGAATTGTCATGGACAAACCGTTGGGATAGATGAGATCGTTGTCAAAGCCTTCGGGCTCGAGCCAGACTATATGCCGCGGCTTCTCGGAAAACTTGATAATCTTCGACTCCAAGGATGGGCAGTACCGCGGGCCCCTGACACTCTCGCGAATGTGTATCGTCTTGTCCAGGTTGGCTCGCACCACGTCGTGCGTGGCATCGTTTGTGTATGTAGCCCAGCAGAGGAGCTGGTCTTGCACCGAGACGGCGTCGTGGAGGTAGCTGAACGGATTCGGCGGGTCGTCTCCTTTTTGCTCCTCTAGTATATCGTAGTTGATGCTCCCCTTTGCCAGCCGCGGCGGCGTTCCTGTTTTTAACCTGCCGAGCTGGAACCCGGCGTCCTTGAGCGATTTGCTCAGCCCAAACGTCGCCTTCTCCCCTATCCTCCCCGCCGGATACTTCTCCATCCCGATGTGTATCTCGCCGCCCAGAAAGGTCCCGGTTGTGATGATGATCTGCGTAGTCGGCAGTACCTCTCCCGATTCCAACCGCACGCCTGTGATTTTGCTCCTCGGCTTCCCGCTCGCCGGGTCCAAGTCTTGGCCCAGCACAATGTCGCTGACGCTGCCCGGTATGATGCTGAGGTTCGGGTACGTCTCGAGCTCGTCGCGCATGTGCTTCTGGTAGAGGGCGCGGTCGATCTGCGCGCGGGGGCCCCAGACTGCAGGGCCCTTCTTCCTGTTCAGGACCTTGAACTGGACGCCGGCCTTGTCGATGATGCGTCCGGCGACTCCGTCCAGGGCGTCGATCTCTCGCAGGATAGTTCCCTTGCCGATGCCGCCGAAGGACGGATTGCAGGAGCAGACGCCCAGGTTGTCCATCTTGGGCGTGATCAGGGCGGTTCGGGCGCCGGACCGGGCGGCGGCGGCGCAGGCCTCGGTGCCGGCATGGCCACCTCCCACGACGACGACATCAAAGGCCCTGTAAGCGTGATGGCCGTGTTAGCTAGTTGCGCAGCCCCGGTAGAGAAGGTTCATTTGCGCACCTGGCGTCTTGCGCGATGGAGGCGAATCCCCTGCGCCGTGTAGGAAATCGCCTCCGCGCAATAATGGTTGGCCTGCTCAGGCCGCGCGGCGCCCACACCTTCAGCATCGTAGATGTAAGACACAATGAAGCAAGCGGCGTGAGTTAAGAAGCTTCAAATGCGCCTCGATAAATGCTATCGCCAAATGCTCAGAGCTAATTGTCCATGCCGTAGTCCAGAAGTTCTCGATAAGATTATTTTAATGCCGGCTCTAATATCTAGCTGTATCTGGCAGGCGGTGAGATTTCCGTGCTTGTTTTTTTTGGTAAGCGGTGTATTTATGCAGGGGAGTAGCCCCTAAGTAATTACCTAATATATGTGAACGATTATAGGAATCCGATTCAGTTGGCAAGTGTTCAGTTCAGAACCGACTCAACAGATTGTATATTTGGAATAAAAATGATCAATTTGGCTTTGCTATTAGAATAATTTGTGGCCAAAGTCGTCCATCCTGTGTGTCAAATATCACCGCCGGCCTATCTCCTTCCGCAGCCTTCCAGCGGTTGTCGTAGGAGGAGGCTCAGGCCAAGACGACACGGCGTCATCCACTTCCTCCAGGAATGTCGCAGCGTTGTGTATGGCGGTACCACCCAGTACCACTCGGACGCCCGGCGAAGAAGCGTTGATGCCTGCCACCATCTTGGCCTCCTCATAAGTCGCACCTCCTATTATGAACACGACGATATCCTGAGGCTTGTCTCGCGTAGTCCCTCCGCCTTCTACGAACGGGTACTGTTGCTCTCGCAATCTGCCCTTGATCATGTTTTGTAAAGTCGTCTCCAGGTGGGGCGAATGTTGAGTGTAGACGTTCTCGACTCCCTTGAGACCCTTGATACCGCGAGCCCCCGAGAAGATGCCACCGGGCTCGAAGATATCTGTGATTCCACCTGCAGCTTGACTCTGCTGCAAAGAGCCGTGGTAAATCAGAAGCTTTGCTATCAGGTCCGCCTTCCGTGGCGAAACACCACCCGCTGCTGTCAGGAGGTCCACGAGCATGGGTAATTGGTTGGAGGGATTCTTCTCATAACGTAGTGCATAGAGCGCTACCAAACCCAACTTTGCGTCGTCCGGGACCTGTATGTTTTGGATCAACCTTTGGACGTTCTGCCGGACATGTTAGTAATCGCGTACCGGCTGCATTAAGTGTCCAATCTTGTACAAACCTTTAGATCTGTGGCATGGTTATCATTGCATGCCAAGCTCTGCTCGACCTCGCTGACCTCTAACAAGTTTTCCGAGCCAACTCTCCGACTCAGCTCAGACACCAAGGTGACGTGTTTGCTGACATTTCCAGAGAGCTTTCGGAACTCGGGGTACTCCTCAATGAAGCGCTTCATATCGGTAATGGACTCGATGTTTGCATTGTTCTTCGTCTTTGATTGGTATTGCTCGACATAGTCTTTGATATTGCCGCCCAGGTCACCAAAGTTGAGGTACATGTTCTTCTTGAAGAATGGATCTTGGTCGGCAGAGAGGACAATCTCCTTGAGTTCCGGGCGAATCTCTGGGACGTCGCCGAGGTCGACACGTCCATTGTTTATGCCTAGTAGGTGATGCACCATTGCCTGATACGTCCACTGGTGTAGAATGGGCGTGGCCGGGTCCTCCCTCCTGTCCAGGATAAGTAGTATTGGTGGAGTATCGACCTTTCTGAAATCGAAGAGCTGCTCCTCCTGCGTAATGTTGTATCTGACCTCTGTGGCTAGCTTTTTGGCCAGCAGACTATTCTTCTCGTACCTGATGAGAGGTTTCTTCTTCAGTGAGAGAAGCACGGCCATGAGACCCTCGGTGGTCCTTTGGAGGGAGTCGGTGTTCCACATATCAGGACTCCCGCTCCATATCCGCTGTTGCGGCAGTGTCAGGTTCAGGGTGAACAAGTCTGGGTTAATGACCAAGTAGTCGGCAAAATGCTCCTGCACAGACTTGACCACCTCGTGGTCATCGGCCTCGGCCAGCCGCTCCAGTGCCGACTTCTTGGCCACGTTGCTAAAGTACAGGTAGTACTCGCCATACTTGGGCTCTCGCAGCTCGTCAATCAGAAACTGGATGGAGTCCGACGAGGGCCTGACGAAGCAGAGACACCTGAGGTGGCGCATCTTCTCCCTGCTCTGGTTGTCAAGGCGGTCGATGAGATAGACCTCATGGTTGAGTAGTGACGACTGCGTGATGGCAGTAGAGACGATGGAGACGGTGTCCTTGTCCAACAAGAGGATCTTCATCTTCGCGGACGCACTCCCGGCAGCGCTGTCTCCGGCCGACACCATCTTGGCGATGTAGCCGGAGACGGCTTGGACCACATCCATATTGGCGAGTGGGCACGCCTGTGGTGTATGCAGAGGCCCCGTAAGTTGTGTTTGGTTATGTAGGTCGTTCTAGGCAGACCACGCCATCATTCAGGGGGGAGACTCTGGTTGATTTGCGGATCACGGCCTGCAAAGATGGCCAAATGTGAAGATTATCAAGACGAGATCACGTGTTGTTGTGCTTCGTGTTAATAAGTCGCAAGGTGCGCTGAAAGGCAAGATGAACTTCAAGACAGCAGTGGTTGGCACCGGGCGGCACAGCGCTAGGTTTAAGGCAGTCGTCAGCGTTCGAGGCCCGTGCCAATGGCCTCGGGGGGTCAGGGATGGCGCTGCATACTGCCACGACCCCCTGTTGGGCTACTCTAATTGTGTTGCTACCCCTGCCCTGGGGAACGTCACGTCACACGTTCAATGTCCACGACCCCCGATAACGATAAGCAGCCATTGAATGCCGGAATTTGTACATACCATCCTTCTACACTTTTACCACATTCACCATGAGTCTCTGTTAGCAGCAGCCCGGCACGGCATATACTCGATCAATTGACCGACTGACTGACTCCTGCGTCAGTTCTCGCCTGTCGAGATGTCCACCATGGACATGTGCCCGACCAAGGCTGAGCCGACGTATGCTTCTCCCTCTGCCAGACCCAACCCCGCCAAAGCACACTCATACGGATCTATTCCATCATGACTGACAACTGTCGCGCAGCTTGTCGTTTACCCAAGGCCTCATCGTCGGCCAGATCTCGGTCGTCCTCCTCATAGCCGCATTCATCAAGTTCTTCATATTCGGCGATCCCCCCTCGGCCGAAGTCACGGCGCAGATCCGGGCCACGGAGCGGCGGCAGCGCTCCCTGGCACACAAGCAATCCCTCCTCACCCTGCGAACCGACAACCCCAGAGAGCCCCAGCGGACGCTTAATAAGAAGAAGTCGAGCATACTGCGGAACCCGCCCACGCTGACCATCGGCTCCATCCTCAACAAGACGTACTACAACGTCGACAGCCACCAGCCCGAGTCGCTCGACTGGTTCAACGTGCTCATTGCCCAGACCATTGCCCAGTTCCGCAGCGACGCCCAGTACGACGATGCCATACTCACGTCGCTGACCAAGGCCCTGAACGGGACGAGCCGCCCCGACTTCCTCGACGAGATCAAGGTCACGGAGCTGACCCTGGGCGAGGACTTCCCCATCCTCAGCAACTGCCGCATCATCCCCGTCGACGAGGACGGCCTGAGCATGGACTCGGGCCCCGGCGTCGGCAAGCAGCGCTTCGACCCCAACAGCTCGAGGGCCACGAGGGAGGGCGCCCGGCTGCAGGCGCGCATGGATGTCGACCTCAGCGACATGATCACCCTGGCCCTCGAGACCAAGATCCTGCTCAACTACCCCAAGCGCCTCACGGCCGTCCTGCCCGTCGCCCTGGCCGTCAGCGTCGTCCGCTTCAGCGGCACCCTGTGCATCTCCTTCATCCCGAGCAACCCCTCGCAATCGACCCCCACCATGATGGCCTTCAACTTTCTCGACGACTACAGGCTGGACCTGTCGATACGCAGCCTAGTCGGCAGCCGCTCTCGCCTGCAGGACGTGCCCAAGATCGCGCAGCTCATCGAGGCGAGGCTCCACAAGTGGTTCGACGACAGGTGCGTCGAGCCCAGGTTCCAAGAGATTGCGCTGCCCAGCCTGTGGCCGCGCAAGAAGAACACGCGAGGGGGAGACGACGGGCTCGACGGCAACATGGCGAGCATCAGCAAGGGCAAGGGCCGAGAGATTGGGCGCGATCTCCGGGAGGAAGCAAGGAAGGAGGTCGAATCGGAAACTGTCGGCCGTTCCGATCTGGGTCCGGAGCCGGGGAGCCTGCGTTACCGCAGGAGAAGCCGGATGGACAGCACTGGCCAGATGAGCATGCCGGGGAGCCTGCCAGGCATGACTCTGGATCTTCAGCACTAAAGTTCATATCACTCAACAAAGAAGTAAAGAAGAAAAAAAGCAAATAAAACACCGCTCACAATATGATCATTGCTATTCTTGGCCTGTAGTCGTGATATTCAAACACTATGGCGAACTTTTTATGTGGTATCACGCTATGTATCCTTGCAACTACAATACAGGATGGATCAAGGACATTGATCGTGTCAATATTGTAGTGTTTGCCGTAACACATCTTGTTCCTGTATTTTTGAGACTCCCATCATGCAGTAATATCCGGCGCTCATATATCAAACGCTCAAGATGCGTAGGCGAAATTCGATCCTCGACAAGCGAGCCAGAACTCCCGGACGACTTGGTTCGTCGCCCGGCTTCCTCTCAGGCTGTGCTCAAAAGTCAGTTTACTGCTAGTGCCTAGAACCCCGGAGCAAAAATACACTCACCTGATGACCTTTTTCAAGAACAGGGCCTTCTCGTCGTGTGACACCTTATCGCTGGGGAACGAGGCGTCGTTCAGAGCGACCTCCAGCCAGTGCTTGGCAGCAGCGTGCTGGACCACCAGCTTCTTGAGCGGGTCGCTGAGCTTGTCCAGTTCGCTCCGGGACGCCTTGCCGCCGATGTTCTGGACGAGCGTGTGCGCCAGGATCGGTCCCAGGTGCTCGATCGCGCTGTTGATGGCCGACTGGGTGTCCACGTCGGACGACCTGAGCGTGATAAAGGTAGTCTGGTAGAGGCGTCAGTTGAATCGTATAGGCAAATCGAGATGGCAGAACTCACCCAGAACTCTGCGGCTGCGGCCTTGGGTAGAGGCTCGTTCCCGTTGAGTAGCTTGATCGCGAACATGAACAGGTACTCCAGCAGACTCGTGGGCTGGAGCTGAAGGAAGACGCCCGGTGCTTTGGTCATGGCTCTCTGCGTAAACTCGATCCCGTATTGGGCCAGCTCGGGTTCGTTCTCGGGGTCTATTCATGTTAGCAATGCTGAGACAGGGTCGTAGGAAATGGCAGCAGTGCGGCCTCTGGATCTGTGGAGATACTTACCTTGAAGCTGATACAAAAGTCCAACGACCCACGGGAGCAGATGGGTAAGAATATGCGGAACTTGAGACTTGTTGGCCCCGTTTGAAAGAGAGGTCACAAAAACACAGGCTGTGCTGATAGCCGAGGCTACGCGGTGATTCCACGAGCTGGTGATGAACTCGACCATGGTTTGTGGCTGGAATACAAAAGGGCCGGCATCCGTTTCAGAGAACCCAGCTTTCAGAATCGAACAAATGACATCCTAGAAGTGATTTCATCAGCCTCGTCCAGCAGTCCAGAGCACTGATCTTGATAACAAATCGACGTACCAAAGCTTCAGTGCTGTTGCCGAACTCGTCCTTGAGTCGTGCCAGGATTCCAATAATGTCTTGTTGTATCTGCACCAATTCTGCCGAGGAAGAGGAGGCAGAAGATAGAGAGGAACCTTGTTCGTCGTCAAGATCGACATATGATTCCGTTGGTGATTGGAGGCCTTTGGCACTCCCCAAAAGACATCGAAGTGCTCTAATGGCAATTTGCAGGGCTACTTCCGAGGACGGCACGGGAGCTTCTGGACGTTGAGCGGCATCGAATGCTCGGGCGACAATGGGATCGTTTGGGTCCATGTCCACATTATAGCCCTTGAGTTGCAAAGCCTTTTCGACGTCCACGGCAATCAGCAAGAGCAGTCTCTTGAACGCATGGGCCCGAGATTTGTCTTCCGGGAGAGCTTGAATAATAGAGGCAATAGCTCCAACTATTCGCTCTTCTGCCAATGAATCCAAGACCTGAGAGCTGTTTCTCAAAGATTCGTACTGACCGAGGAAAGCATCGACTTCTGATGTGAGTACCGAACGACAAGACGAACACAACTTGTAGATCGACTTGGACGAAGGCCCGGCCAATGGTGGGTCGCCCACAGCGCTGAATAAGAGGTTCAGAGCAGCGGGGAGGTACTCGGAGTGGCGTGCGAAATAATCCGAGTATCTCTCAATCAGGGAGAGGCAAGTCTGTCTTGCTCGTACTGGCACCACCGAATGACCTTGGCGGAGAAGATCAAAAAGCTGAGATCCAAACACCTTGCCTAAAACTTCATCGCAGCTGTCAGAATCCGAGATGCAGTCGGAGAGGGAGCCCAAACAGAACGCGGCAGCCTCGAGCTCGGCCCATGCAGTAGCAGAGACGCCTTGCAAAGTCAAGTCCACGAATAGGGAGATGAGCGGTTGGCCGGAAATGGTGAAGACGGATTGCAGCAGGTCAGACACATCCTTGCGGGCGTCACTGAACCCAACGCGCTCCGTCGAGTCCCATGAGTTATACTCTTCCAGGGGTGGATATTGTATCTTGGTCCAGCAGTGGGATACAACCTGGGTCATATATGATAGGGGCGGAGCATTCCAGTCTACGCTTTCCTGCGGCTCCGAGTACATATTGTCCACCATGTTCTCGACGAACTGAGACCAGAACTCGACCGCTGGAAAGAAGATCTTGTCCTCGACCACAGGATGGCCCTCGGCTGTAAGCAAGCCTACAAGTGCCGCGAGGAACTGTTGCGCCCTTTGGTTTGACTTGTCCATGAGATCGGTGATTTGGGCATCACCAAAGGCGACCATCAGCAGGCCGAACTGCACCGAGTCGAAATCGAAATCACCTCGGAGCAGGTTTTGGTATCTCTCTTGCGACCAGGAACTCTCAAAGAGGGAATACAACAAGTCGTAGTCATCTTGCTTGAAGAAGGATTGCCAGTTTCCAAGAGTGTCCGTGAGCACTTCAATAGCGGCCTCGTATAAATCAGTGTTTACAATACACTTGATCGTGGGCTGAAGCATTGGCCGCAAGCTGGATGTCATATCCTCACTGGGCGCTCGCTGGGCGTACAGCAGCCAAGCTTGAAAACAGCGTATAGATTCCTGCTGGGTTTGGGTGTCAGACTGGCCAGTGACTAGACACGTCAGCAGGGACGAGAGATCCTGGGCATTTCTCAACATGCGCTCGTGCAGGCTAATGTACTTGGTGGACTTGGGATCCGTCTTTTCCGCCTCCTCGGCCAGTGCTGTCGCAAACCAGACAACCGCCACGGACTTCTGCGGTGTCAAGTTGCGTACCACATCTTGGACGGAATCTTGGGTTTGCACAACGGCACTTTGATTATTCTGCAGGCAGAGCAAGACGTGACGCAGGCACAGCGGCCATACATGGGAATATTGTATGAAGTGGGTAACGAGGGCAGAACAGAGCTTCCTGATTACAATGGCCCCCGCGCCAGCCTCCAAACACTTCAGCAGCCAGTCGATGAGCTTATCAAGCGCCGAGCGGGCATCTTCGTCGCCGAGAGAATCCGTGTTCAACTTGACGATGAAGGTCAAGGCGCCGAAGAAGCGGACATTGTCGGCCTGGCGGGCAAGCAGACCCTCGGCTATCTGCCAGCCCTCGGGCGACTTCTGAAGTCTTTGCAAGACCTCTTGGATCTGAGATATCGTCGAGGATGTATTCTGCTCATAGAGCTTGTTGACCAGCTATTTCTCCGTCAGAATCTATGTCACGAAGCCATGTATGGAGGCATGGACTCACGTGTTCGACCTCATCGAGGCTGCTAGGAATAGGTATCTGATCCATGATTGAATTTGCGTGGAGAGACAAGGTCCATTCTTAACGAGGCTGCGAAGGATGCATCAGTTTCGTGTGTGGAATAAGTACGCCGACTGATTCCTTGTCTTCAAGTTTGACTGCGCAGAGTTTCAGCCCAAGACTGAGCTTTGAGGTTGTCAGGTTGGGTTGGACTTGGACCGTGGTTGATAAAAGGTGCAAATCAACGAACGACCCCAGGTGCCAGCCAGTTAAGGATGTTGCTAGGAATACGCCGGGGATCCCTTTTTTTCTTCTGCTACGGCTGTAGGTCCAGCTTTTTGCAGGCAAACTTTGTTGATTGTTGTACCTACAGGTCAACAATTGCAAAATGACCAGTATGAAATAGACACAAGGCTTAACTCATTTTGTAATATGATGAGACGCGAGGCTTCGTCTTGGTGGTGAGGCACCAGTGAAGTTTGATTCTTCCAAAGTGTCAATCAATAGCTCCCAAAATGCCCACATGGCCACAGGGGACTGGAGCTCGATGGAGGGGTAAATCGAGGTCCCCTGAATCTGCAACACTAACATTTCTGGCAGTAGCTTGCGCTATTTTGAGATATACTCAAAAGTAGCGGCTACACAATCCAGCTCCAGTTCGCCTAGCACGACAGGCTACCTACGGGGCGATCACTTCAACGTACGGGTCAAGGTTCCCTCCAATTAACAACTATATCATCATTCTCCATCCCGTTTGCGAGTGAGAGCCTATGTCGGACTGCCTGCTCCATACTACTACATCATAAACTGCACCGTTGTTCATGTAACAGACTGTGCATACAGCGTAGTTTTCCTCGGTTGGTCCTGAATTGGCTTATATAAAACTCGATATACGGCGTGTCTCCCGTCCGCCAGTTGACCACTTTCTTACCGGATAGCCGCGGTCGCGTGTCACCTTCCTTATTTCCTCAAAGTGAGAGGCTGCTGCTGTACATCAAAGGAAAGGCTATTTATAAAGGGAAACGGCAAATTCCCGCGAGACCCTCCGCACCTTTCTCCCATGCGATACCTTCGGCCACTGTCGGCCTTGTCAACAACAGTCGCCCCTCGCTTGATACGCCCTTCATTAACAGCACATCGCCGCCGCCACCTCGCCTGCCATCCTGCGAGCTTTCTTACTTTGCGCCCTGCCACTGCCGACAACTATATCTCTCGCCGCCAATTGTACAGTACTATCCCTACCATCGATATGGAAAAGGTCGACACCTCGAGTCGGCTCGCCGAGCTTCGAAAGCTCATGCGACAGAATAATGTAGACGTGTACAGTAAGATGGCCAATATACCTCAACTCGGATCATGCCTCCTCTAGGGACGACAGCTGACCTATGCTGTCAAGTTGTCCCGTCGGAAGACAGCCACTCCTCGGAATACATTGCGCCGTGCGATGCGAGGCGAGCTTTCATCTCCGGCTTTACTGGCTCGGCGGGAGTTGCAGTCATCACCCTGGACAAGGCTGCGCTGGCCACCGATGGCCGATACTTTAACCAGGCCGAGAAGCAGCTGGACAAGAACTGGACTCTCCTAAAGCAGGGCATCCAGGATGTACCGACCTGGCAAGAATGGACGGTCGAGCAGGCAGAAGGCGGCAAGGTCGTTGCTGTAGACCCGACACTGCTGACCAGCGGATACGCAAAGAAGCTGGCTGATAAGATCAAGAAGAGCGGAGGTAAGGATCTGGTGGCTGTCACCAACAACCTCGTCGACAAGGTCTGGGCTCAGGACAAGCCCAGTCGGCCCAACGAGCAGGTCATTGTCTTGGATCAGAAATTCGCCGGAAAGGATGTCAAATCCAAACTTGAGGAGCTGCGCACTGAGCTCGAGAAGAAGAAGTTGCTTGGCTTCGTTGTTTCCATGCTCGATGAGGTCGCATGGCTCTTCAACCTGCGGGGCAGCGACATTCCATACAACCCAGTCTTCTTCTCATATGCCATTGTCACGGCTGACAAGGCGACCCTCTACATTGACTCGTCCAAGCTGAGCCAGCAGTGCCAGTCCTATCTGTCCGAGAACAATGTCGATATTAAGCCTTACACGGCTATATTCGAGGATGCCACTGCTCTTGGTCAAACCGCCAAGGCTGCCAATGCTGAGGGCTCGGGCGATCCCAAGAAGTACCTGATCTCGACCAAGGCGTCGTGGGCATTGAAACTTGCTCTGGGTGGCGATGAGATGGTCGAGGAAATCCGCAGCCCTATCGAGGACCACAAGGCTGTGAAAAACACCACCGAGCTGGAAGGAATGAGGCAGTGCCACATTCGGGACGGCGCTGCTTTGGTTGAGTACTTTGCCTGGCTCGAGGATCAGCTCATTAACCAGAAGGCGACGATTGATGAAGTTCAAGGAGCTGATCAATTGGAGGCATTCCGTGCAAAGAAGGACCTGTTTGCTGGCTTGTCTTTTGACACCATTTCCTCAACCGGCCCAAAGTAAGTATGCAGGAATCAAGTCAACGACGCATGTGCTAATGACTTTCAGTGCCGCTGTCATTCACTACAAGCCGGAGCCTGGCGCCTGTTCCGTCATCGACCCCAGTGCAATCTATCTCTGCGACTCCGGAGCTCAGTATTTGGATGGCACGACAGACACTACACGGACTCTGCATTTTGGCACGCCTACCGCAGCTGAAATCGAAGCATATACGCTCGTTCTGAAGGGTCATATCGCATTGGATGTGGCGATTTTCCCCAAGGGCACTACAGGATTTGCAATTGATGCGCTGGCCCGTCAGCATCTTTGGGTATGCAACACTTTTTTTTTTCTGAAACCTCAATGACTTGTTTGACTAACATACTTGACCAGCAACAAGGACTTGATTACCGACATGGAACAGGCCACGGTGTTGGCTCGTATCTCAACGTACATGAAGGCCCCGTTGGCATTGGCACCAGAATCCAATACTCGGAGGTTGCCCTCGCAGAAGGCAATGTCATCTCGAACGAACCTGGCTTCTACGAAGATGGAAAGTATGGTATTCGTATCGAGAATATCATCATGGTGCAGAAGGCAGAGACGAAATATGCCTTTGGCGACAAGCCATGGTTCACATTTGAGCATGTGACCATGGTGCCATACTGCCGCAAGCTCATTGACACGGACCTGTTGACATCTGCCGAAAAGAAGTGGCTCAACGACTACAATGACGAGGTCTCGAAAAAGGTCAGCCCGCTTTTGAAGGATGACCTCACAAAGTCGTGGCTTGAGCGGGAGACGAGACACTTCTAAGCACATGTACAAATTCTTCCGACGAGTTGTTCACCAGCGGATTGACACATCTGACCAGGCGACATTTGGTTTTTTGCATTGGTACTGTAGATATTAGTTTAGTATTACTGCATCGTACCTAGCTACAGGCTCTGGAACTTCATAAAGGCCGACATGGCGAAGAAGAAGCCAAAGGACAACTTGAATGCCGGATCCCTCTCCAGTGCTGCTAGTATGCGCGAGTTTCCCAGTCGTTCTCTCAAGCGTATTTGCTTGGTGAGATCAATGCCGTATCTCGCAGCCACCTGTAAAATAGTCAGCGCCATTGATGTGAAAACTATCCCCCGGCATTTGCTCCTACCTGAACCAGCACAACGGAAACTCCCAACAGGAGCACCAATGTTTTGGAAAATACGGATATCACAAGACCACTAAGAAAGCCTAGAAGAGCAAGCAAAGTGTGTCAGTCCATGATTGCATGTCGTGAAGGTCGGAAATAGCAGGAGTGTTGTCTTCTAGCTAGCTAGCTTACCCGTAATGCTTCCGCCGGACAACTGCCTGATGATCTCGGGGTCGAGCCTCGAGTCCCGCGGGGGCGTCGTGGTGGCGGCCTCGCGCGTCGAGGGACGGGGCACGGCGCGGGCGTCCATGCGCAGGGCGGGCTGTCTATACGCGAGGGCGGAGCCGATGGACAGGCCAATGCCGGCGCCGACGACGGCCCGGCTGCGGAAGGCCGTCCGCGAGAGCAGGAGTGCTGACATGATTACGGCTGGACGGGGGTGACGTACCCGGGGTGTTGGTGAATGCTATGTGAGAGTTTGGAGAAGTTGTCGTGGATGGTACAGTACGTGGTAGATTATGTATAAGGGGAAGGGGAAAAAGAGTACTAGGGCACAGGTGTCATGTGGAATTGACGATGTGAACAGACCTTTCCCCCGGAATTGCTTGGTCATTATTCGATCCTTTCCATTGGGAGAGGCTGATCACTTTGGGTAATGGACCATGGCACGTTGACGTCAGTAGGGCGTCTCATTGGGCGGCCCGCCCACCATGCAACTCCATGGGTTCGGACTCCGGCAGCGCGGCGGGACGGGACCTAACTAACTAATGCTTACATACAGCCCCGGCTCTTGGATTGAATTCACCAATATACCTTGTATTTGCCATTTGACTTGTTGTCGTATTTGGATTTAATCTCTAATTTGATATTCAAGGTCTCACTGATTCCATTGTCGGCCGGCCTTGCTTCTGGGGGACCTTCAAGTGGACTCGACATTTGGTCGTTAGGTACGTATGATTGCAGATTGAATGCATTGAAGACTTCGACTAGAAGAATTACTTGTACCATTCAACTTGATACAGATTGCCATCAGGCATAAGCTCCTCCAGCGAAAGGTCAAATAGAGTACACATGCTCTGGTATCAGATATAAAAACACAATCAGCTGGCCTGCAATGCGATACGTCGCAGCGCAGCAATACAACGGCTCAGCTTTTCCCAACCTGAACGCCGGCTTATCCCTATACATGCGCGCGCCAGAAAGCTTGTGGCTGCAAAGCGCATGATGAAAACATATGCGAAACTCCTCGTTGAGGCCCTATACTCTTCTCGCGGATTCGGAATCCGCCCCTTTCTCTCGTTCTGTCGTCACTCCCATCCACGGCTAGGCTTAGCCAATGCCGCCCCAGACGCCGCGAATACGTCGAGCAAGCTGGATATCCTTCTGCATAATCGTCACGCGCTTCGCGTGGATGGCGCATAGGTTCGTGTCTTCGAAGAGGTGTACGAGGAACGCCTCGGCGGCTTCTTGGAGCGCCATGATGGCTTGCGACTGCCACCTCATGCCGTCGTCTCGCGGCCGGAACGTCAGGGCAATCTCTCGCACCAGACGGGAGAAGGGCAGCTTTCGTATCAAAAGGTCGGTACTATTCTGGAGCTTTCTGATCTCTCGCAGCGCCAACGTTCCGGGTCGGTATCTCCTCTTGCGACCCGCTGGTACGGGGTCTCCTGCTGCAGATGGTTGTCAGTCTGGGGTGTGAAACTATACTCGGCCGAATTCCAAGAAACTTACGTCGAGCTCCCGAGGGCCTTCCCCGACCGGCGCCACCGGTCGCAGCCGAAGAGCGTCTTTTGGCTTTATCCATTATGTATGCGATAGCTTTGCGACAAGCATTGAGTGATTAGGCGAGCTCTTTTTCGAGAGAAAAAAAGTCCTTTGTGGTCGGTAGCCAGGCGATATGCGCGGGGGAGATGTACTGCGGTAAGAGCTCAGACCGAGGCGGTCATTGAGCCGTGAGCAGAAGAAAAATTGGTGATTTGGTGGTATTGCGGCAGAGATAGCCAGCAGATTTAGAAGCACATTCCAGTGATCGAATATGGGAAAAATACCGGATTCGTGAGCATACCATTGACTTAATGAGGGAATTGGGGGGGATAAAGGGAGGAATTTAATCAAGTGGCTGGGCACCATCGCGAAACGCGAAAATGCGACGCGCTTTCCACGCGCTATTCCACTAAAAATTACTTAATTGATTTCTCCAGCCACAGGCACTTTACGCGTGTCCGCGAGCCCTGTACGGCAAGCGCCTGTGGGGTACATGCGCTAAATTGTCCGCACTGCAGCCACTTTGCCAACCCGTTGGGGCTTAGGCGACCATGTCGGAGCTACAGATGCCGATACCGGTTATCTGCACTGTTGCGCAATCCAGAATGCAAATAACGGGGGCCTTTGTTGGCTGGCAAAGTGGGCCTGGAGCATGGTCAAGTCGCCCCAGTCTGATGCCGCGGCAGCGTCACTTTCTATTAGCGAACCGTTGAAGCCAGATAATCAGTCGACGCAGATACGACGACGGCGCTGACTTGTTATTCAATTTCAAACATTCTTCGCCGAGACCTTTTGTTTCCAACTCCGAACCCTGTCCTCTTATACCTGCGCCCTTAGATGAAGACTTGAGACTTTGTAAACAGCAATACGCTGCATTGGTTCTCTGAACCTAGATCGACGCTTCACTCCGATAAGCCCGGACGGTTCGATTAGCACAATCAGTTCAACTTGGGGCCGCAGCTATCCGCCATCGTCGTCGCAACCCATCACGATCGGTCACCACAGCTACAAACTGTAACCATGGATCAGTTAATGCCCGGAGATGGCGGCGGCAATCCGCTCGAGGCTTGGTTCTGGGAGATGCCCCTGTGCACGCGATGGTGGACCACGGCGACAGTCTTGACCAGCGCACTGGTGCAGTGTCAGATGGTCACCCCGTTCCAGCTGTTCTACAGCGTGCGAACGGTTTTCGGCAAGGGAGAGGTGAGCGCCTTGCAGTTTAATGAAGTCCATGACCGGAGCATTACTAATAGAAATACCTCACTACAGTACTGGCGACTCTTGACGACATTCTTATACTTCGGACCGTTCTCGTTAGACCTCCTCTTCCACGTCTACTTCCTCCAGCGATACGCACGTCTTCTTGAAGAGTCGTCTGGCCGATCGCCGGCGCATTTCTCCTGGCTTCTCGTCTACGCGATGGCCTTCCTCTTGGTCCTTTCGCCCTTTGTCTCGATGCCGTTCCTTGGCCACCCCCTGTCTTCGACGCTGGTATACATCTGGTCCCGACGCAACCCCGAGACCCGGCTCAGCTTCCTCGGCCTGCTCGTTTTCACGGCACCGTACCTGCCGTGGGTGCTTATGGGGTTCAGTCTCGTTATGCACGGAACAGTGCCCAAGGATGAGATCATGGGCGTGGTTATTGGCCACATCTGGTACTTCTTCTCGGATGTATACCCACCCATGCACAACGGCTCCCGGCCCTTTGACCCTCCGAGGTTCTGGCGCAGACTGTTTGAGGGAAGGCCACAGCGGCGAAACGAGGACGACGCCACTGCCATCGAGAATGAGTTCGCCATGGGAGGAGGTCCCGAACTGGCTGCGGCCGAAGTGCGGTAAAAGCCTTCACGCTTGGGGATCGTACATTCATACAGAGCATTTTCACGGCGTTTCACGGTCTTATTGATGCAAATGGTGTTTTCTTTTTCTTACAATTCTGCGCGGCATTATGCAACGGAGTAGGCGATGGCGATGGAAAGCGCAGTTGCGCTACAATTTGAAAGACTCAATCAAACAAAGCAATGGAGGCTCCAGCACTCCTGGATGCAACCCTACGTTTTCACGATGATGGTTTGGATGCCACTGCACGCATATATCGTGCTTATGGTGGGTATTATTCTCAGCCAGGCAGAATTGCTACAAATGTAACAGGATCATAGTATAGGTGATTATGCATCAGCGGATTGTTGTAAAAAGAAATAAGTCTTTACTTTGCCTGGTTCAAAGCGTCCGGGGTAGTAACTGTGATACTCGATATATCAAAAATAGCCACTTGGCCCATTATCACTCACGACTTGGAGTCCTTACTTTAGATGTTCATGTTCATCACCGCCTTTTATTGCCACTATGATTGCATGACAGATCCTCTATAACTAGATCTTATAGTGTACGAGTCCATCAGCACCAGTACGCCGGTTTCCATCCTACCAAAACCCTGGCCTGACCCGGCGCAATGCGAGTTGCTGACTTTACGACTGCCAGTGAATGGCTTGGTACGAGACAAAGCACCCCACCACCCCGAGGGGTCCGACGTCACACGTGCTTGAAAGTCGCAACTTTTTGGCGGGGCCAAGAAAGACAGACGCATTGCGCCGATCTTCTAAATAGTTTAGCAGCTTTGTTTTGCGCCTGAGTCTACTTAAAGCCTCGATTCCACCTTTGCGCCTTCTTGAACTCTGATATATATAGTTCAGCCGTCAGATCTTTCCCCTGGATTCCATTCTCATCAAAACTTGGAACAAGACCAATATTGAAAAACACCATTCATCATGAGGGCATACTGGTACGACAACCTCGAGGTGAGCGCAAACCAACCCCACCATCACGCAATATGAGACCAGACATTCGACATTGGCGAGCTCATTGCAAAGACTTCTTCATCTCTCCGAGAAGCCCCATGGCGTGAGACAACAGCCAGGATATTTTGCTCACCGTGATATGTACAGGGCGACCAGCGTCTCCCCCACGACTCGGGTCGGGACCTGACCACCTCGGAGCTGGAGCGTCTGGGTGTCCTATACTACCGCCTGCCCGAGGTCGAGGGTGTCGACAAGCTGGCCTCGGAGCGCGGCTACAAGAACCGCGACCAGATCACGGTGAGCCCCGACAAGATGGGCGATGTCTACGAGGAGAAGGTCAAGTCCTTCTTCCACGAGCACCTGCACGAAGACGAAGAGATCAGGTACATCCGCGACGGCAAGGGCTACTTTGACGTACGATCGCGCGGCGACGATTGGGTCCGGATCCAGCTCGAGAAGGTGCGTTATTTTTGAATGGCATTGCTCAACAGCTCTACTGCTCGAGAACACCATGGCAGCCTTTCTCACCAGCAGCCATCGTCATCGAGGCGCCGGAGCATGTGGGTTTCCAGAATAAGCGCTAAACATTAGCAGGACGACCTCATTGTGCTACCGGCTGGCATTTACCACCGCTTCACAACGGATGCCGATAACGTAAGTTTCTATTGACTGGCGTGCAAAAGAGTGTCGAGAAGAAAGACTGACCTTGAGTCAAGTACATCCAAGCCATGAGACTGTTCAAGGACGAGCCCAAGTGGACGCCTCTCAACAGAAGCAAGGACCTGGACTCCAACCAGTACCGCCAAAGCTATGTCTCGGAGTTCTTGAGCTGAGATGACAAGATAGTGGCGTAGTACCTGGTGGTCCAATACCAGAAGAAAGGACCGGCCATTCGCAGTAGAAATGGATATAATAGCACGATGAATGAAATATGATATATGGTTTCTCACTTGGCATGGAACATCAACCATTACAACTACCCATCCTTCAACTCCCGAGCGAATGATGACCAGGGAATGCGCAACTATATCGCCTATAACATGCCGGACTTGGACTTGTCTCTCAAGCATGCCACCAACTTGATTCCTGGCTACCCTCCTTGCTTATACCAAGTTTTGTTTTCATTGATACATCACCCCTTTTTTGCATGCATCTCATTTTTATACTTTGTCCTTGGGCTTCCGTTGCGGCCTGACAAACCAGAGATCTTCCACGGATTTTACCTTAATCTGGCAGCCAAGTAGCGTCGAGGAAATAAGCGGGGCTATTGCAACGACAACGCCAAGCACAAGCACTGCAACGTCTCTCTCATTTCAACCTCTTTCTTCCCCAAACTCAACATGTAGTCGGTAGATTTTTCTGACCGACCACTTCAATCAGCTACAAGAGGTTCAAATTGGACACTCCATGGACCAAGGTAAGGATGCCGCCATGGGCTCCAAGTCTTCCGAGGTAGGGAGTTTGAGAGACGGGCCCCGACCCAGGCTTTCCTTGCCTTTGAGTTGCGAGCCGCCACAAGACAATGCGCCACGGAAACAGCTGGTATGGATCGTAAGTTGTCACCAGCCATGTATCAACCCAGTTCTCATCTGACACACGCGACCATGGCAGATCTTTGGTGGAACAGGCCACATGGGCCGCTCTCTGGTGAAATGTGCTCTGGCAAGGAACGACTGCGTGTGCGCTGTTGGGCGGACATTTGAGACCACGCCCGAGGCCATGACCGAACAACACTCTGGCGCGAACGCACTCGGGCTCCTATGTGACGTTCGCGACCGAGAATCGGTCAATCGGGCGGTGGAGCGCTGTCTCGAACACTTTGGCCGGATCGACGTCGTGGCTAATTGTTCAGGCTATGGTGTCATAGGCGCCTGCGAGGACCAGGACGAGCACGAGATCCGGAACCAATTCGAGACTAATTTCATGGGCACTCTACACATCATCCAGGCGTCGCTGCCATACTTCCGGTCGCAGAACACGGGACGCTTCCTGATCTTCAGCTCGACCAGCGGCGCGCTCGGCGTGCCGGGCCTCGGCCCCTACTGCGCGACCAAGTACGCGGTCGAGGGGCTCATCGAGGCCATGCTGTACGAGATCGACTCGTTCAACGTCAAGGCGACGCTGGTCGAGCCGGGGCTGGTGCGGCGGGATGAGCCCGACTCGGAGGACAACCCGCTGCCGACGTGGGGCCACTTCCTCATCAAGCCGGCGAGCGAGGCCTACGCCCACGCCACGAGCCCGGCGCTGCACGCCAAGAGGATGGTGCAGTGGCTCGGCGACCGCCAGCCGACCAGCGCCGTCAAGTGCGCCGAGCTCGTCTGGCAGCTGGGCCACTGCTCCTACCCGCCCCTCCGGCTGGTGCTGGGCAGCTACGCCATCGAGAGCATCCGGGACCGCCTCAAGAGCGTGACCGAGGAGCTCGAGGACTGGAAGCACCTCAACTTCCCGGCGACGGCGGAAGAGGCTGGCCAGGACGAGGGCAACAACGTGGCCTCGGAGAGCGGCGACAGGGACAGGGACGGCGACGACGACGTCGAGGTAGACGACGACGGTGATCAGGACATGACTTGAGGTCAATGCGAACAGGAAGCTTTATTCTCGGACTGAGATCGCACACGGCATGGTCACGGCATTCAGGTGAGAAGACGTCACTGGAAGGTTGAACTATGGAAGCTTTTCCCGAGACATTTCTCGCATGGGTTATATGGCATACATGGCAGAGCGTGGCAGACATG
The DNA here is from genome assembly GCA_023510015.1 of Pestalotiopsis sp. LF_19_12. Classification (NCBI taxonomy): domain Eukaryota; kingdom Fungi; phylum Ascomycota; class Sordariomycetes; order Amphisphaeriales; family Sporocadaceae; genus Pestalotiopsis; species Pestalotiopsis sp. LF_19_12. The sequence goes on along the minus strand of JALYBT010000171.1, from coordinate 40,184 downwards.
GCCGCGAAACCCAGAGGATTCCTAGGGGCATCCTAGCTGGAGAGCCATGGCTTGGGTAAAGTCGAGGCCGACTTTTGGGACTTTGTCACCTTGTCTTCGTGTTGCAAGCAATATGCAGTTTTTGCTTTATACTCTAGCCACCACAACATCCTACCACAACTCTCGACGAGTTCTTATCTTTTGGGTCTTGAGGCGGCTCTGGACTGGAGGACTGAACGGTTTATTGACTCACCCTGACTCGTGCGCGAGACGGGAGATTGTCGCCTTGTTTGAAAGTCACACGATAGATTACCGAATCGAGTGTCATCTGTTCTTCCATTTCTACTCGTGCGCTGCCCAGCTCGCCAGGCCTGCAAAGAAAGCAACGATAAGCGATGGCCGGGGAGCGAGTCGGGGGGGGGAACCCCAACTGTCAAGGTTGAGAAGAGTTTCTTTTTTCTAATTTTACGCGGCACAGCAGGCTCGATTCATGCTGCTAAGCCATATCCGTGCAAGTGCGCGTACAAGCTATCCGCTAATGCGATTTGCTTGGCAGGCAACGTTGACAGATGGCAGCCGTGTCCGAATTTCTCGTGCTGATATTGCTCACATTCCTGTTGGTCCGCAGTATTTTACGGTGCAATGTTGATGAATGAAGATTGTAGTTGTACCGAAGATACATGTAGACACTAGCTAGAAGAATAATACACAATTTTGCTTCTTCATTGATGTAGGCATGGCCAAGACCGTGACTTCAATGAATTGTATAAATGTACCTAGGGAGGCAGTTGGTTTTATTTGGATTTCGGGCGTTTGCTAAGCACCTGGAACTTTGGACCAAGATAGCATTTCTATGTGATGCTGCACTGATCGGCCGTTTCGGACACCGGACCCCAATTCCTGCCTCTGCCGCTTCGTTTAATGAATGGTTTTCTAGGTACGGAAAGGGGCTACCTGTCTAGCTGCGCGTCCTGTCCTCTGAACAATAATTCCCAAGCCATTCAAAACGTTAATCTGTCCCCTTGGTTCACTTTCTTCCCGCGACAGCAAACAACAGGATCACTGCTCATCAAAGGACGCCTGCGACCGAGGTCATCTTCCTGCTCGCCGTTCCCAATCCTCGCCCTTCCCGCGAATACCGGTCTCGTGCTTTACTGCATCTGCTAGACCTTGCCGCTCAAACGTGTGTGCCGCCTTCGTATTCCCTCTCTCGGACAGAACCCGAACCGCTCTACGCTCTCTTCTTGTCGCCTGGCCATCGTAACAAAAACATTGCCAACGACTGCTGTTCAAATACTCGAAAGGTCAGTTCTCATCATCGCACAGAGCTTTGCTCCCCTGCAAATCCTCGTCAAATCCGTCTCGGCCTCGCTTTGCTCAAATGTCTGACAAGAACAGTTTAGGTCTCAGCATTCACTTGCCTGAGAAAGAACCCGAGATTCCACGCAGCGCAGAACTTGCCAACGAATATCGAGACGAGAAACAACCTTTCGCGCGTCCTCCCCCGCCGATTATATCACCGCAACTCAAAATGGCTTCCATTCAGAAGGTGGAAAACAGCCCGCCGCTGTCCATTCTGGCGTACTGTTTGTCCTCGATCTCCATGACTGTCGTCAACAAATACGTCGTTTCCGGATCGTCATGGAACTTGAACCTGTTCTATCTGGCTGTCCAGGTAAGGAGCCGTCCTCTCGAAACTGGAGCATATCCGAACATCGCGAATGCTAACCAACTCGGATAGTCTATTGTGTGTATCGCCACCATTGAGGCCTGCAAGCAGATGGGCATGATTAAGAACCTGGCTCCCTTCGACGTCAACAAGGGCAAGAGATGGTTTCCCGTGTCGCTCCTCCTTGTGGGCATGATCTACACCTCCACCAAGGCCCTGCAGTTCCTGTCTGTTCCCGTCTACACCATATTCAAGAACTTGACCATCATTGTCATTGCCTACGGCGAGGTCCTCTGGTTCGGCGGTAGCGTCACCCCTCTGGCCCTGCTCTCCTTTGGTCTCATGGTTCTGTCTTCGATCGTCGCTGCGTGGGCCGATCTTAGCCACGCCAGCGCCCAGACCGCCGAGGCCGCCGAGGCCCTTGCCACTCTCAACGCTGGATATGCCTGGATGGGACTGAACGTTTTCTGCACTGCTTCTTACGTTCTGGGCATGCGCAAGGTCATCAAGAACATGAACTTCAAGGACTGGGACAGTGAGTCGACCCTGATAAGAAAATCCGATTTGGAGCACCTGTTTGCTAACCCGTGATAGCCATGTTCTACAACAACCTGCTCACCATCCCCGTCCTACTGTTTGGTTCCCTCATTGCCGAGGACTGGTCTAGCGCCAACTTCCACAAGAACTTCCCCGTCGAGAGCCGCAACGCCCTGATGATTGGCATGATCTACTCGGGTATGGCTGCCATCTTCATCTCGTACTGCTCCGCCTGGTGCATTCGCGTTACCTCTTCGACCACGTACTCCATGGTTGGCGCCCTGAACAAGCTCCCGATTGCCGTGTCTGGCCTGGTCTTCTTCTCGGCCCCCGTGACGGTCGGCTCCGTCTCTGCCATCTTCATTGGTTTCGTCTCTGGTATCGTGTATGCGTGGGCCAAGGTGCGCCAGTCGCAGATTGGCAAGTCTGTCCTGCCCACCACGCAGCCGCCCATGAGCGCCAGCTCGCAGAGCAGCAGAGACGCCGTCAAGTCGTAAATCTCTTCTGGTTTTCGGAGCAGTTGGCTTGCCGGGTTACCTTGTACACCTGACAAGCGGCATGACGGAGAGTGGCATGAGGGGATTGTTGTCGATTCTAGAAGCACATGCTAGAATAAGATCAAGATTTCCTTTTTCGAATGATTTCGTCCGGAACCAAAAACAAAAGCGGTATTGATAGTATTGACAAGTAAGACGACATGACCATCTCACGAATTGGATAGGGGGTCTTCCCGGTCGCAGCCTATAGAGGGCTGCGTGGGACACGGTCTTCCTACCTGCCAGGCGGTCGAACTGGCCCAACCCCCGGCTGTTACATCCTTACCTGTATATTTAATTTTTTCGGCCATCTACCCTATGGGAAGTTTGGACTTTCTGTTTCGGGGCTGGGGCGATCATCTTCTGGCATAGACGTTGGGAGGATAGGAGAGGGAGCACTTAGGAAAGGGGTCATACTCGCGCATGCTGTATTTTCACTTTTTACATTGGAAGGCGTATGGTGGTTGTTACAGTGCCAACAAGAGGGACAGCACTTGACGATGCATGTTATAACACGACTTGAGACGGCACCTAATAGAAGCATATTCAAATATTGCAGACTGACGATTATGATGAGATTGGCAGCTGGCTAGCCTGACCGGCTTGAAGTATATATAGATGCCTGAACCCAGACACCATGATCTACCGATAGACACAAGGCTGCAACGATCTTTAATGAATCTACGTGAAAAAGATGGAAAGAAGCCACCGAGATATACAAGCCGCCTATTAGGTAAGCATCAAGCTTCGTTGGGAACTGTTTTAGCAGCCGCTTATTTAAAACGTTGCAAGCCGCTTGAATGCTCCCCTTGAAGAATATACACCTAAACCGGTTTTAGACGATACCAGTCTTTAACGATAACGCGATATAGCGTTCATTTGGCTTGCAAATGAAAATTACTAGGGGAATAACGATATTTACCCTTGTATACAGACTATAACCATAATCGTTGTAATATTATGAAATTTTGCAGGTATCGTTATATAGTAGGGTGATTTTGGCACACGATCTGGGGATTCCAGCGCTGCCAGTGACCTGCCGCTGGCTTTCAGGCTGTGGTTCCAGCTGGGTGGTGGGTCATTTGACCAATCAGCGCTTGCAAATCTTCCTGTCCCACTGGCAGCTCCACTTATTGTATACCGTTGTCTATGGTGTACCGATATTTTCACTTGCAAATGATTATCGTCTTAAACCGGTTTAGGTGTACTTACGAAAAGCACTGACACTAATCCGGGAATCTGGGTTCAGTCATGAGGAGACTTTTGGCGGCGCGCAGGTACAGATTGGTGTGCTGTAGCCTGTACGTCAAGTCGTGGTAGCGTATCACTTCGAAGTTGAGGGCCAGTGCCAATGCCAACGCCCGCCAATACAAGACCCTGACCCCCTGGATGTCATCCGTCTAGAGCCAAGGGTTCTGGCACATGGCCTGGCCTAGACACCACAGCTAGTTGCATGTGACATCACCGCCTGCCACTTTTTTCGAATGGGAATGGTTTCGTCTAGGTTATCTGGTTGGTAGTACTGTGAGAGACGGAGACAGGAAGAAGTTCCCCTCTTCTAGCAAAAGCAAAGAGTTGATTTCAGAAGGACACGACTTCTCAGCTGGACGCGGGAAAAATTGCGCACTCTCTCTTTAGTCTTTTCCTCTGCCGGTTGCCGATTCGACAAATCATTTGGTAACATGTTTTGAGAAGTGGCATCCTCAACAGTCTTGGCTTTCCCACCCTTTTTCCCCCGTCCCTGCGGCTTCGCTCTACCATCTTCGCTCTTTACCAAACATCGCCATTGTCGTGTGTGGGAAAACGCCCGTAACCTTGCGGCAGTATGATACCCTTCATACATAAACGTGAGACATCCTCCTATAGACCGCAGATCTGCCATGATCATATACTGACAGCGCCTGTATCTGTACAGCCTTCGAGATATTTGCTGGGTCCATCGGGGCATCCCCAGATGAACGCGAGTGACGACCCAAAACCTGACTGCTTCTTGCCCTCTCCTTGCTGACACAGCCCGCCTTGATAGTCAAGCTCATATTCTCGTTTCTGCTCTCGTACCCCCTCGCCGGCTTGTTGAAGCGCGTACCAGACGCGCAGCCAGCGTACAAGAATGCCTTCATCATCGGGTTCGTTTCCTCGCGCGCCATGCCGCCTCTCCATGTCCAGAACCCGTTCGACTAACCCACCATCTCTTCCAGATGCTCCCTCTTCTACCTCGTAGGACTCTTCGACCTGTGGGACGGCCTGCGAACCTTGTTCATTGCCGCCGGTGGCACGTACGCGCTCGCTTCTTCCCTGCGCACCAGTCCCTATATGCCATGGATCGGCTTCGTCTTCCTCATGGGCCACATGGCTGTGAACCAGCTTTCGCGGCAGTTTGCCAACAACCCAGCGGCTGTCGATATCACGGGCGCGCAAATGGTGCTGGTCATGAAGCTTTCGGCTTTCTGCTGGAACGTGGCCGACGGCACGTTGCCCGAGGACCAGCTGTCGGACTTTCAGAAAGACAAGAGGATTGTCGATCTTCCCGGCTTCTTGGACTACGCCGGATACGTCCTGTTCTTCCCATCTCTCATGGCCGGCCCTTCTTTCGACTACAACGAGTACAAGGCCTGGATCGACTGCTCCATGTTCAACGTGCCCACGACCGTCGACCCGTCCAAGAAGCCCCCGACGCGCAAGAAGAGAAAGATCCCCCGCAGCGGTACTCCTGCCATGTGGAAGCTCGCTACTGGCCTGGTCTGGATCTTTGCGTTTCTCAAGTTCAGCGCATGGTACGACTGGCATTTCATGCTCGAGAAGGACTTTACTTCCTATTCCTTTGTGCACAAGGCCTTCTACCTGCACATGGTTGGCTTCACTGCTCGTCTCAAGTACTACGGCGTCTGGACTCTCACGGAAGGCGCTTGTATCTTGGCCGGCTTGGGCTACAAAGGGGTTGACCCTACCACAGGCAAGGTCAGCTGGGACCGTCTGCAGAATATCAACCCTTGGGGCGTCGAGTCGGCACAGAACAGCCGCGCTTACCTGGAGAACTGGAACATGAACACCAACAAGTGGCTTCGATACTACATCTACCTCCGGGTGACGCCGCGCAACAAGAAACCTGGTTTCCGAGCCAGTCTTGCCACTTTTAGCACCAGCGCTTTCTGGCACGGATTCTACCCAGGATACTACTTGAGCTTTCTCCTGGCCAGTTTTGTTCAGACTGCGGCAAAACGTGAGTTCAAACATTTCTCAGGGCCTCTTGTGGCCTCATTTGACAACATATGCTGACTTGGTGAATCAGATTACCGCCGCAACATCCGTCCCTTTTTCCTTGACCCGATCAACCAGAAGCCCCTGCCTCGCAAGCGCTACTACGATATTCTGTCTTATTTGGCAACTCAATCTACCTTTTCTTTCGTCGTCGCCCCGTTCGTCATTCTAGACTTTGGAAACTCTATTGCAGTATGGTCTCGCGTCTACTACTATGCCATCATCACGACCTTTGCCAGTCTCGCCTTCTTCGCCTCGCCAGGCAAGCAGTGGCTGAAGGCACAGCATGAAAAGAGAAGCCATGATGCGGGTGTCAAGATCATCAAAAACCTGAGCACCGACTCTCTCACCAGTGCAGGATTTCAGCAGGAGCCGATTCTGGGTCTTAGTCAGGACCCCGGTGCGGACGCGAATGAGGCCGTCGATGAGATCAGGGCGCAGATTGAGAGAGCGAAAGCCGAGCAGGCCAGGAGGCGAAACAAAGGGAAAAGCCTAGGCGATGCAGTCAGGGAAAAGGCACAGGTCAAGACCAAGACGATATAAGGTTTTCTGTATGGTTATCTTGTCACGTGCCAATAAGTACATGACAAGACGGTCACCGACTGAGATTACGGACACTCAGATCCCCACTTTGACGTCCAAGGTATTGGGATGAACGGACATGGACGATCCCTTAGTTCGAGGATAAATACATGATTGTTCGAAAGAAATATCGTGTCGCGGTCTTGGTCCGGACGGTCAGTGATCATATGGGAACAAGAACAAGTACTCAAGCATATATTAGAATTGTGACTTTGTTACATTTTATGTCTCATTCAGAGTTTATTCACACTATAGCAGCTTATGTTTCTATAACCGACCTTGGACGCACACATGGATAGACAAGCAGGATGGATAAAGTGTTAAACGTGTGTGATATTCTCTTCTGCAGGCCATGATTAGCTGGCATTGGGTTTCATTAGACATTGGTGTCGCCTGCGAATCCGATGATCACAACACGATATTCTTTCTAGTGGACTAGTTTCCCTGAGCTTTCCAACTCTTCCAAAGCTGCACAGGCAAGCTGCCTGTGACTTCTTCTTTTTGCATCTCTGCTGCTTCTTCGTCTTCCTCCTCCTCTGTTCTATGTCGACCATCAATGACTCCCTGGGTATCGGAGACGATCCAAATGGTTCGAAAAGTAAAAGAAAATCTTTGGTCATAATATGGCGTGAATCCCATACTCCTTCTCTGGCTCGGTGCTGTTGGTAATCCGCAAGAACGATTAGCTGTGCCCGCTTCTCTCCCTTCTCTTACGCCCAAATAATGATGCCAGGCTGATCCCGCGGATAAAGGGGATATATGCAAGAGCGCCGGAAAAATCACTCGCTCAGTCTATAAAAACAACTCTCGTACGTGGCGAGAGTTGTGGGAAATGGTACAAGTCGCTCAGGGCTTGTTGTTACATGGAAAATAAAAAGATAGTTTGCAAAAGATGTACAATGTCGAAAAGTAGTTTGTGATCCGACTTGTCTCGCGTGCTGTTCGGCCGAGATGCATATGAAATCGCTTCGTATGCCGACCGACATGTCTGTAAGGCACTCGCAATGAGTTCGACCCTTGTGATTTAGGGGCGCGTGGTGAGAGTTTCGTCGATATCGTCGTGCTTCAAATCATCAAGCCTCTGGATGCCCATCCAAGCATGAAAGCAATGGCGAGCTTTTATGACGACTTCATGTTCTGCCAGTAACCGATGATGGACAGTGCGACGATGGCTCCAATAAACAGCAGGCCGACTACGCTCATGATTCGATTCATATTGCGCCACCATCTGGCGCTCAGGAAACGCTTCTTGTCGACTGCGCGCGTCTGCTTCGCCAGAGGTTCCGGCGTTTCGGGGATTCTGAACTGGGTCGTGCTATACCCGCGCTCGACCATGTCAAGAGTAGACCTTGGCGGCAAAGGCAGAAATGACGCAATCATCCAAGCAAAGGGGAAGATGAAGCCCAGAGCAAACAGGAACACCTGTCTGTTGCGCGCTCCAAAGATTCCGGATTCCGAAGCCTTGGGTGGGCCCTGCCACATGCTGGGATCGTGAGCTCGGCGATCCTCTTCCAGATGCGGAGACCACAGACTGCTCGTCATTCGTTTCAACCCTCTCTGGAGACCTGAGAACCGCCTCGCGTTGGGGTCGGGCGTCATGGGACTTGGTTCGCCGTTGAAGTCCCGAGGACGCCTTCGCGGGCTGAAGATGGCAGGCGGGAAGCCATCATCAATGGGAGAGCCCGAGTTTCTGAAGGAAGTCGGTGGTCGACTGTCATCCGAGTATGACAAGATTGAAGGTGCCTGGTGCCACTTGCGCTCACCGCTACCATAGTATATCCTTCATTCGTGTTAGCATCGGCAGTCTTCGCTTCATGCGAGGCAGTATCTGCTTACCTAGCCCATTGCGGAAGACTCGAGGCACTAAGATTTCCGGCACGTGAGCTAATAGAGGACCGCAGACTCCTGTCTGAGGATTTGTGGTTGAGTAGGTGAGAGAGCCGAGGCCGCGATCCCTTGTGGTGCAGATGATGCAGGTCGGCCAATCCATCGCCGTCTTCATCATGGTCTCGAATGGTCGGTTGAGCACCATCCCTGCCCCCGCGCATCATAAAAGGTCCCGAGTTGGACCTGGAATGAGAGCGTGTGTCCGAGGAAGATAAATCTTCTCCAGCCAGCATGGACGACGATATGCTGAGCATCTGTCGACTATGCCTGCTGCTATGGCCGATACTGCGGTCTTGTACCGACGACGAGGAGAGGTGGCGCGAAGCCTGGTCGCTGGACTCATCCTCGGACATGACAGTCGAGAGCTGGGAACTCCATACGTGTGGTTGTGGTTCCATGCGTGGAGCTGGGGCTGGGGTCGGTTGAACAGTACTGGACTGAGTCGGCCATGCAGGTTGTCGCAAAGATGAGACCGAGGGTGTCGTTGCCAGCCGCACAACATTCGGCGTGCCACCGATCAAAAACGAAGCAGTGTCCGCAGTCGCGAGACTCGACAAGGACGAGAACGAATTCGCACGTCGAAGGCTTTCTCGAGAACCCTGCCTGCTATATCCGGTATCCCTCCCTATCGGATTCAATGGGCGGACTAGCAAACTCTCCTGAGAGTATTGGTCGCGTGCAAGACTACCATCGGAAGACTGAGGTCGCGGACCCCGAGGTCTGGGCGGAAGTGACGAGGAGAAAGACGCGGCCGGAGACGTGGCAGCGTGTACGATGAAGTTCCTGTTCGCAGGCGTGTCCAGCGATTCCTGCGATGCCTGGGGGGAATCCTCAGGAGAATAATCCCAAGCTCGTTTTGGCGATACTTCCAGATGCCGCGGCGGCGTCGAGTCGGGGGCCCGTGGCGGCGATGAGTCGTAGGCACGTGGTAGTGATGCACCGTACGCACGTGGTGGTGACGAATCGTTGGCACGTGGCGGCGATGATTCACCGAAAACCTTGAAATTCGAAGAGCTCGAGGATGGATGCACCGGTGACCCTTCCGATTCGGTTTCCTCAGGGCTCGCGCCTAGGATTTGAACATTTGTGTTCTCGTCAACTGTCGACTCTGTCACCTGGGAGTTCTGTGAGCGCCAAGAGGGTTTCGCCGTCAAGATCGATGAAGCGAATGCCGGAGATGAAGGAGCCTCTTGCAGGGGTGATAGAGTTGACGAGCTAGGCTGAGCAGCAACTTCTTTGCCCTTTCCCTTGTCGGTTGGGTCCGGCGTGGAATCTACCACTCGCCGCAAGGTCCAGGAGGAAGCAGTGGATTGATCTTCAGATGCGTCCGTCGAATGCAGGGAGGCCGGTGTGAAGGGCGAGACGCCACGGTCGGCGAGTGAACTCAAAGCGGAGCTTCGCCGGTCGTCATCACCTGCATCAGACGAAAATCCGTCATGCGAAGTGACAGTCGAGTAAGTTGAGGGCGGCGGCGATCTGAGGGTAGAGGCTTCCGAGTGGCCCGAGAGTCGCTGGCTCGAATGACCCGAGTGTCTTTGGTTCGTGGGTTTGAGTGAGATGGAAAAGGTCTTGCTCTCGGGATGCAGCGTGATGTGGTTTGTTCGTCTAGATCGAGGCGTCTTGGAAGGTGAGGCCACTGAAGCGCGGCGCTCCTGAATATCCGGAGGAGGGTCGAGGCCGCTCATGATGGTGCTGCCGCCGCCATACGAGGGCTTGCTATAGACAGGGGCAGTTTCCCGGTTTGGTGTGGAGGGTCTTGCGCCAGAGTCCGGACCAGGTTTCGTGCCTGAAACGCCTCTGCCCTTGGCCTCCCCAAATGAGGCGACGGAAGAGGTAGGCGATGTCAGTATCGAGCTGGGATGTGTTGCAGACAGTCCATCTTGAGCAGGAGAGGTTTTCTTTTTAGACGGGTTGGGAGCAAATGGGTCCTTCCAATTAGTAGGTGCATTGTGGCTGCTGCTGCGGCGCCCGTGATCTGAAGGAGGTCCATGGGAGTCCCCTGCTGGCTCCCCCTTGCCGCTTAGTCGTGGTGGAGAATACTGAACAAGTCGAATGCCGCCAGAGAGCCTTTTGCTCTTGTCCGTCTCGTTGGTTGGTGTCGTGGGACGGCGAGAACGGGACGACGGCGACAAAGACGCCCTGGAGGACATCCTCCCTCGTCCGACTGGAGCCGAAGCTTAGGTAAGTCGTCGTCCTTTGTCGAAACTTCACACGGCCGATGACTGTCGCAACGTCCTATGCATTCCCATATCGACGGGACTGTCTCCGAAAAGTTGATGTGAGTGGTGGCCACCACCGTTTGGATCGACTCCCTGATCGGCTGCCGTGTCTTCGTTATGATCCAGGTCTTTTTTTTTTCCTTCCTCCGGCGAGATGGTCAACCACACTTGCGGGCTTTTGCTGACCCCGGTCCCCGTCGACAAGCCAAAGAAAGACAGGCAGGTATGAGTTTTGTGCAAAAAAAGAAGCAAAAGAAGGAAAAACACGAAGACCAGGGTGGAAGTGAGAGTTGGGTAGCTGAGCAGATATAGCTATAGCGAAAATGAGCGGACCAAGGTGGTTTGGTGGTCAGGACGCATAACCAGATATAGGGAATGCCGTAATTAGTGATTTATTGGTGTGAGAACGAGTGTAAGGCCGAGCATAGTCTGGCACCGAAAGGGTTGGATAAAAACGAATGTAGGTAGGGGACCCCCTTTGTCAAGGCATGTACTACACGCTTGCTTTCTGCAACAAAGCCCAAAGGGAAGAGAAAGGATAGCGAAAAAGAGAAACGAGGCCACAGAAAATGGCGGCCCGGGGAGGATATTGGCTGCTTCTTGGTTTTCGCCTGGGCCGTTCGGCCACGATCGATTGGCTCACGAACCGTAGAACGGCGCCTGTCAAAGCTATGCGAGCTAACGGAGCGCCAGGGTAGCATTGAGCAGGCCGCTGATGAACTAATGTGAGCAAGGAGCGCCTGGGGGACCAGCTCTGCCCAGCAGGACCTCTCAGCAATCCCAGAGTACTACGTGTAGTACTTGCTGTTGATCAACAGGGGAGTATGGCACGGAAATTCTGGACCTTTTGCTGGGCCTGCTGCTGCTGCTGGCATGTCGACCGCTTGCCGCAGTGTCCCCCATCTGCGTGCCAATGAAGCGATGACGAGTGTTACTGCTTCTTGGCATTATTGGGAAACATTCTTTGGCTGCATTAGGACGTCGATAGTAATGCGCGGTCGTCCCACTGGATGCTGGCTACTCTACGCGTTTTGGCGACTCATTGGTAGCAAAAGGTCATTCAAGTCGCGTCGGTGCTGCAGCTGCCTGCAGGTCAGCTGTGGGATGAAATTAGATGGGATGCTGCTGGACAGAAGAGGCTGTGACACTGCGCAGCAGCCAGCATAGATACTGTAGGTAGCATAGCATAGTAGTCTGGTACGGTACTGTTGCATGGAGCAGACAGCAGAAAACGCCGTAGTGCCTGGCCTACGGGCATTGGTACCTTGCTGCTTGTTCTTTCAGACGTGGGCGTCGTTGGACTCCAGAAACCGTCGATGCCATTCCGCCCTAATGCCCGTTTAGCTGGGCGGTATTTTGTCTCAAAGGACGCCGCCGGCCGCTATGGCATAGGTCCGGCTTCTCAAGTTCGGCTTGTGGAAGACGTGTGCCGCGAACGTCTGTTCGGCATCCCGTCTGTATGATTTTCTATCGTCATGGAAGGTTTTCTTTGTCATCGGCCGAGGCGTATGTTTCCCGCGCTGATCCGCCCCCCGGGAGAGGAAGAGACAATTGCCCAGGGGCCGCGGTCGTCCCAACCTAGTAACGTGGGTTGCTCATATCAAAGGTGGGCAGCCGAGCGGTGAGAATGGTCTTTGTGCCTGGCAAACCTGGCAAGCTCTGGTCAGGAACAAGCAACGTTCGGGTCCAGGAGATGAGCTTGCTGCTGATTAGTGTATGACCCAGGGGTTGGGACCTGGGCCACCTGGTGCGGATCAACAGCCCCGGGTTAATTCGTTACCTAAGGTTGCGAGCGTTTGGACCGTCGAATCCACAGCAGTTTGTTGTACGATGGATAGCTGGCAGTTGGATCGTCTGTGGGCTCGCTTGTCGTCTTTTCTTTTCCGGTCCCAAGTAATTAGTGTCTGCAGCTGACATGTTTGCCATGTGTGCAGTGGAAGAGCGCCCCGAGAGCTTGCGACGGTTGGAACTTTAGTTGTTAGCACAGCAGCTCCCCCTGGCGCCTACATGAAGGAAGGCGCATTGAGTTCAGCGGCGCGGCACGCCAAGGACTCCCTTCCCTTCCTCTTCTGTCCATTGATGAGCCTGGATTGGGAATCGGGCTATGCGGGAACGACGCGTCTATCTATCAATGTAAACCGCGGGTTCCTCTTGCTCGGGACAATGCCAATTATATTACTGCACTTATGCAGCATAAGACAAGAACTCATATTACAGGGAGACGGCCTTTTGACAGGTGGGATGGAAGCTTGGCACGGCCGATCTACCTTAATACGTGGGCATTCAATGCGCGTGGATCTGTATGTGCAGCTCTGATTCTGATGCTCGAAGCATAAAATGGGCTGGCTGTAATCCGGGATGGTCCCGAGTCACATATGTTAATCAAGTATAATATATAAGTCGGGATGTTTACCCGTCTGCTTCCAATTATAAAATCAAAAAAAAAAAAAAAAAAAAGATTGCTATTTGGTATGCGGTATATAACAGTGGTTCTTCGAGCGAGGGACAAGTGTGTCTTCCATTTAGGATGTCTTTCTTGATCCTCAAGACTTCTGCAGGTGTCTACATCGTACAAGACATCCCCAGGCACTTAGAGTATAAGAAGTCTCAGCACCGTCTCAACTTTGACGCTGCGTGACCCCCCAGCCTCTATTAATAACATTTGTTTGACCGAACCACTGGACACCCTTTCATGACCTCAGATGTCTCCATCGTGGTGCGTTATTTGTTCTGTTTTGGAACACTGCGGAGGAAACTTTGCCAGCTCATCGTCTCAGCAGCACCTCAAAGAAAGGCGCGCGGCTGGCGGCTGAAAATGCTTGGCTCCATTGGGCGTGAAAGTTGCAGCTTCGACGGCGTCTATGACGCACCTTGCTCGCTCGGGAGAGACAGCTGAAGAAATATCATGGCTCGTCTATATTTGTATTCTTATGCCTCCAATCGGCAGTTGCCCTTCAGAAACATCGAATCACTAACGCATTGATAATCGAATACCGGTAGGTACATCTTTTTCAGTGGCATCATCGGCTCTACGGGCGCTAAAGTGCAAGTCTCCCCACGACTTAGCACCACCAACTCCACCCCTAGCATTCTCGCGCGGGCATCCCGGAAAACACGTCCAGACTGCTGGGACCTGACCATTCCCTTGGAAGAAAGCCCCAAGACTTCCCCCGTACCTAGTATCTCTGACACGCGAGGCTGGTCATCAATCTAGGACCGATAATTTCCTCCGCCCCTCGTCTTGCCAAGTTTCAACCATATCTGAAAAGATTGCTCAGCCCGCTGTCACGGGCCACGCTGACGGAACCTCTGCCCGGAAGAGGGAAGTCTGCCAGTCCACGATACGATGCCGTCCATTTCGGGCTATCTGTCACGCTACTTCAGCCCTGAGAAACGTTAGTCCATTGCCCGCCGGTGGAAAAGAACCACTCTGTATATTACTCTTGATCCTGATCGTTGGTGTAGCAAAACCGCCGCCCATCACGACCGGCACCGCCTCGGTTCTGCTGGTAAGTGCTGCTCGGCTCGTTGCTTGTGTGGTAACGCATTCCTGACTTGCCGTTGTCAAGGTGATCTATACCCTGGTCTACGTCATTCCCTTCTACCTGTCTTCCAAGACCAGGCCGTCGAGGACGCTCTCGCGTGATGCCCCCTCGGTGATTCGGGCGCGCGTCACGTCTGTGAGCCTGACCTGCATCTTCTGCTCAGTGTGCACCTTCTTGGTCCTCACGTCGCAGGGCCACGCAACTCGGCCGGATGCGGTCCGCTCCATGGGCTACTGGCCGGTCGGCCTGACAGAGACGGCCAAAACCCTCCTGCTGACGGCCATCTTGTTCGCCGGGCCGCTGTACGAGACCTTTATCGTCTACGGGGCGTGGCGCGACTGGCTCAGTTTTCAGCCGGTTACCGAGCTCTTCAGTGAGTGGACGACATGGCGCAACATCATTGCTGTAAGGAACTTTTTTTCAAAACGAGTCAAGTGTGAGCCTTCCTATTAACTCGGCTTTGCCAGGGTCCCTTTACTGAGGAGGTGCTATTTCGCTCCGCGTCGGTGCCCTTGATGCTACTGGCGCAGACGTCGGTGACCAAGACGATATTCCTGTCGCCTGTGATCTTCGGCCTGGCCCACCTGCACCACTTCTACGAGTTTCGGATCTCACATCCCCAGGTCCCTGTCTCGGTCTCCCTGCTGCGATCACTGCTGCAGCTGACCTACACCTCTCTCTTTGGTGCCTACGCCACCTTTCTCTTCCTCCGCACGGGAAGCCTGCTGGCGATCTTTGTGGTGCACGCCTTTTGTAACTGCATGGGGCTGCCACGCTTCTGGGGCCGCGTGGAGCCCATCAACGAGACGGGCGAGGCCAAGGCTAGACCCTCTGTCCTGTGGTCGGTGGTTTATTATGTCCTCCTCGTAATCGGCGCCTACTCGTGGTGGAAGAACTTGGGATCGTTGACCAAGAGCCCCAATGAGTTGGTGCCGGTGGACATCTGACGTTGGAAATGCCGTAGACAACACGGGAAGACCCTGTGACGTACTTTGACTACTAACAATTAGTTTCTCGAGGAATCGCGCATGGATATTTCTGCAAATTTGGACTCGGGTCTCTAAAATTCATGTAGTGTCATTCCTAATCAACTGTCAATATACTTTGTAGACGGGCTGCCGTCTTGAAACCTGCTTTACGCCTGCTCACGGGCCATAGGCCGATCATGTTGGTGGCGCTACGCCGGAGCTAGAACACCACGACCAGATGAGGCGGGTCCGATTGCGCTTCTTTGATGGTTGCAAGTCGGCCAATCCGACTGCTCGGGATAGACCCTGCTTGATAAGTGTGACTGCGGAAATCCAAAGTTGCTGGGACTTTTGAGGTTCCAACTTGAGCTTGATGCTCTTGGATGACACCCGGGCTTGGAAAACAGCTCATCTCATAAAATATCTCTGACATAAATACTGGATCTTTTGATCTGGCAGGGACATGGCGGAGAAGAGTGAGTCCGTGATTGTATTACACGGTATCGGCTTCACAAGTAAGCAACGTAATTTCTCTGCGGTGTTATGATTTTGAGTTATCAACAATGACATTGTTGACACTTGACCGGACAAGACTCCTGAGCTTTGGAGTCACATTGAATAGTGCCTTCACATGACTACCAAATATCACCGTAACGTCTATGCCATTTACCGACTGACCAAAGGCCTGCCAGTCTTGCATCATAAACTGGCATGAACTCCGCGCCCTATCCGACCCCAGAGACTAGAGCCTTGCCCGCCCACTGATGATCCCGCGGATGTTCAATGTTCATGCCTTTATAGCATGTGGATATTGCTCCGAGCATAACATGATCCCTTTTTGCGGAGGATCAGAGCAGGGAGAAAGAGGAATCAAGAGTCCACTGCTATTGGGATTTGAGCAAGCATCAGAGCTGTCAAAACATTGAAAATGGGGCCTTCATTAAGTCATCTTCTTGAGCTAAAAATAAAATAAGCCTCTCTTATACAAGATATTATACAATGATGATACATGCAGCATACCGGATACAAGTGCTTCCCGAGGTCTAGAATATACAAGCATCGCCCCTATTTTGAGAACAATAATACTATAGTATACATGGATGACACAAACCAAATGTCCATAGCGGGACATGGTTAACTCCAAACAACACCTTACAGTTTTGTCACTGGATGGATGTCTAGAAACCAGCCAGACCAACGGCGTCACGAACCATCCTCATGGTCTCGTCGGCATTACGCCTCGCCCTCTCCGCCCCCTCCGCCTGGAGCTGCTCGACCCACTGCCCGGCGCGCCGGTCGAGGATATCCTCGTACCGGGCCTTGATGCCGTCGAGCTCGGCGACGATGGCCTCGCCGACCTGCTGCTTGAGGTCGCCCAGGCCCATGCCGGCGCAGTCGGCGGCCAGGAGGGCGGGCGGGCGGCGCTTCGGGTCGCACTGCGACCACAGCTCGAGGAGGTTGGCGACGCCGGGCCGGCCCTCGGGGTCGTACGACACCGAGTTGTGGGCGTCGGTCACGGCACCCTTGATGCGCGACCGGATCTCGTCGGGCGAGGCTGTGATAAGGATCCGCGAGCGGTGGTTCGGCGCCGACTTGGACATCTTGTTCTTGGGGTTCTGCAGGGACATGACCCGGGGCGTCTCGGCTGCGGAGTACGGAGTTAGTTGATCGGCTGTGGAGGAAGAGGAAGGGGTGAAGACCTACTCGTTATGGTTTCCGGGCTTACGAGGTTGCCCCCATCGTATGTAGCGTTGAAATTTGTCGCACACTCTCGCGCGAACTCTAGATGCTGCTTCTGGTCATCGCCTACCGGTACGTGGGTCGCGCGGTGTATGAGGATATCGGCGGCCTGGAGCACTGGGTACGAGAACAATCCCAATTTGAGAGTCTTGCCAACCGTCTCGTCATCGAGAGACATGCGATTATTGGCCATAGTTAGTTTGCTCTGTGATCAGTAATCAGTATATCATCCATCTGCCCCCTGAGCAAATAAATGGACATCATGCCCCCCTCCAGAAATTCGGAATGCGCATACCTTCCACTGTGTCATCCTCCCTAGGTATCCCATACTCGCTGTACAGCTCAAGATCCACATGAGCTCCGAGTGCGCCGGCACAGCACTTTGGTAGAACATGGTGCATTTCTCCGGATCCAGTCCAATGGCCATGAGCGCCGCCAGCATCTCCCTACTCCGCTGTCTCAGGAGCGGTGCGTCCTGAGGCATGGTGATGGCATGGAGGTCGACAATCGAGAAATAAAGACGATCCTCGGGGCCTGCGGCGTCCTGGAGCCGCTTCCACTGCCGCATGGCGCCGAGGTAGTTGCCCAGATGTGGCACGCCGGTGGGCTGTATGCCCGAGAAGATGGTCACGGGCTTGGGCGGCTCTTGCGACGCTGCCGGCGCGCTGCTGAAGTGGCGCCGGCCCTGGGATGTCTGCGGTGCGCCGCTCAGCAGTCGGCGCATATGCCTTGATGCGGCGGAGGGCCGGCATCGCGAGCAGCCCGAGACGCTCATCGCGACTGCTGCTGAGGTTTTCTTCAGGTTGCTGAAAAGCTTGAGCCCTCAAATCGTAAACATGCGAGACAAGATGTTTCTAGAAACTCATTAGCGGCAATCTCGGCAATGATTCCATATGCCACTTACCTCGTTCGAACTTGTTATCTTCTCCTTCTTTTTAATAATCCCGGGGTCCCCAATGTTCTTGATCGTCGATTGTCAGTTGAAATAATACCCTTGTCTTGGCAGCGAAAAAGGACCTGTTCGATAAAAAGGTACGTACCTGTACGCCGCCAAGCTTGTCAATTGTGGCGCAACTAGACTTTAATTGTGGCTACCTGCTCCTAGCGCCACATTTTTCGTCATATTATACAAACAACAACATGATGCTGAACGATTTCTTTGGATGTAATGGTCAGTCCTAAATGTTCATGTATGTAGAATACCTTATATCCATGACCTCCAGGTAGTTGATTCACTTGACGAGTTGGGCACAGGGAAAAGAATAAGGGTATACGAGGGATTCGGGAGAAGTTCAGCCTGTTCAGGTCGAAGTTCGAACGCGCAGTGGTTTCGACTTCCGGTTTCCTAACCCTCGATCATTCTGGCAATAGACGAGTATCAAGCCAAGAAAACCGATTCCGTTGCTATTAGTCCAGTCCAGCATATAACATCTATAAGAATAAATTCGAGTACCTTTACGCAACAGGGCAAAGGTTTGCAACTTCGATTTCATACTCACGGTTGCATTATCTTATTGTGTATTTCTAGACTTCGAGTAGATTACTTTAAAAAAGAAGCATGTATAGACCATGACTAGAGGATATATATGGAATACATATTTCCTCTGTCGTTGAATCAGATTCGTGTCTTACTTGAAAAAAAAGTCAGCATGCATTACTTCACATCTATTCAACACTGATTTCGCTGTGAGAGTGGATGGCGAAATGCTACAAATCAGCCTAGGATAGTCTATTTGGTACAAGTATTATACGGAGAAATGGTCCAGAAAGCTCAAATGCTGTCTCTGTGGGATCTCTTCGTCGCTTTGTGCGCTGCGTAAAGACGTTCACCAAGCATAGACCTAGTTTATACCAGATGCTAATGGTACAAGTCATGGTTCGAACAATTCAGAGTCCGACTTCCCATCACTAGAGAAATGTTTAATAAAACACGATAAGATTATACAAAGAATCAAACAAACGGGTGCAAGCAAGTGCATGACCAGATACCTAGGTACGTCCTTGACACGATGAAACGCTGCGTCGAATAATAACATAGAGCTCAATGGTAACTACATAAATCTAATTGACTGGCTTTTCTAGCAACTGGTCAGCGTGATCATTGGGTGGCTTCCAATGGTCGGTCAAACATGCGTGTTTGGCTTAGTTGGCTGGGTGCAAAACGGTTGCAACGTACAATCAGTTTTCGAGGACCTGACTTCAATCTGGACTCAGGCCCTTTTTTTGTAATTTCTGCTTTTGCTTGACTGGCATTGGCCCTTTCTTTTGTAGCTCGTCCCTATACTTTGTAGTTACAAAATCCCCCAGCCTTGTCCGACGTGACTGTGTTGATAGTTGTGGGCCTCTTGATGCGAGAGTGGAAGTTGAGAAGGGCCTGAGAGAAAGAAATCTCGCGCTTCGATGTCACCCACTATACTCTTAAGAATTTTTTGTTGTTTTGATCCCATTTCTGGGAGTGGTTCTATATGGTACAATAGGTACAATCTTTATACACATCCGGCAGTCGTACATCTTGATATGATGCGACAATGACATTTTACTTAAATTGGTGCCTGAACCTCTCGCTCTCCAGCAACTCCTGAACCTTTTGCACTGTACCCTCGATCTGATCCCGTCCGAGATGCGCTGCCATCTTGGACTCGACAAGCTCTTGCATAGACTTGGCATCACCTTCCATTTCTTTGGCCACGTCTACTAATTGTTAGTTCGAGATCTACGCTTGAAGTGGCCCATGGTCAAGCACTTACCCATCTTGCTGTATTCCCAGACGTTCGCCTTCATACCGATTCCGTAGTATGCGTGCTTCTGGAGAAAAGCCAGCCAGATCTGCACGGTCTCGGGGTGTCCGTCGCGAATCTGCAAGAGTCTCCGTCTCGTGATACGTTCAAAGTTCTCCTGGCTCTTCTTGAAAATGAAATGCGACTTTGGCACTGTCCAGCGCTCGGTGATCTTGGGCAGCGGTACCGGGCCGAAGGCAGGGAGGCCCAGGTAGTAAGCGGCCCTGAGAGCAAAGTCGCAGAAGAACTCCAGGTTTGGGATGCTGTATGATCGAAGTTGCAGGTCGCAGGTCGGCACGCCGTAAGTGGGTGTCCTTCGCAGGGGCTGAAGGTAGAGAGCTTGAACTGCACGAGGCAGACGGAGAGCCTCCTTGTCGCCTTCTCCGTTCTGGGCGTTCAGCTCAGGCCTACGAGGTGTGAGTATTGGCGACGTCTTGCTGTGCAAAGCTGGAGACAGTGCTGGATCAAGCTTACTGCATGGCCAGAGGCGTTGGGAGGTTGCTCTGAACGGGGAATTTGTTGGTCGGCTTCTGCGGTCTCGTTCTGGGTGTTTTGGTTAGTATAACACGGATCAGGATGGATTTGTATGCGGCGTCGACTCACACGTCGGCCATTGAGCGGCTGGCTGCGATGGTGCCAGTGAAGGCATTGTGAGGTTGCTGGGCCTGCGCAAATTTAGAATCCGGAGCAGGCACAGAGTAGCGTTGAATCTCACCAATGGCCTTGCCAGCGACTGTATTAACCGTGACCTCGTCATTGTGTTGTGTTTGCGACTGTCTGGAAATCCAATCCGAATCTGGAGTCGCGACGGGAATTGGTCCCCTTCGAGATTGAAGTCTCGGAAATCTAGCTAGCTGCATAAAGTTGTACACCGTCCAGCTTCTTATCGATAAAGACTTTATGCAACATCCCAGCTCCAGACTCAAGTAGCTCCCCGCCGACAGGTACCTTACCCACTGTCACTGTAAGCAGGCATCCAAACGCCGTTGGATCCCCCTCCATCATTCACTTTACCATCACTCCCATCTACTCCTATCAACTCCGTGAGATTTCAGCTCGTGGAGCCCGTAGGTCAAGATGGATGTGGCAATGAAGTCTTGGGGTGAGTTCGACCTTTCTGTTCGGTTTACACGCAAACATGAGCTTGCCGTAGCACGGCCTTGCTCCTACTTGGGCTTTGGCTTAATCCCCAGCACGTGCGGGTCACTGACTGTCGCTTCTAGAGCTCGACAACGACGTCAAGCTTGTCGATCCCACAAGAGACGCCCTTTACCGATACGACAAGGCCGCTCAGAAGGAAATTGACAACAAGAAGCCGTGGCGACAGAACCCGAACCACTTCAAGCATGTGCGAATCAGCGCCGTCGCCCTCATCAAGATGGTGATGCACGCCCGCTCCGGCGGCGAGATCGAAGTCATGGGTCTCATGCAAGGCTATGTTTCCGAGGATACGTTCATTGTGACAGACGCCTTTGGCCTGCCGGTAGAAGGAACCGAGACCAGAGTCAACGCCCAGGACGACGCAAACGAATACATGATCGAATACCTGCGATTGAGTCGAGATCAGGGTTCTCGCGAGGAGAACGTCGTTGGTTGGTACCACAGTCACCCCGGCTACGGATGCTGGCTATCCGGAATCGATGTCAGCACACAAGCTTTGCAGCAGCAGTTCCAAGAGCCATTCGTCGCAGTGGTCATTGACCCCGATCGAACCATCAGCGCCGGCAGAGTCGAGATCGGTGCCTTTAGAACATATCCTGAAGGTCACAAGGCAGAGCCGTCCACTGTTTCCGGCGGGGACACCAAAGACGGCATCAGTGGCGGCCGCTCGGTACCCTTGTCCAAGACGGCAGATTTCGGTGCGCACGCGAGCAAGTACTACAGCCTCGAGGTATCACACTTCAAGTCGACGCTCGACGCGTCGCTGCTGGACCTGCTCTGGAATAAGTACTGGGTCCAGACTCTCTCGCAGTCCACACTCTTCACGAACCGTGATTACGGCAACAAGCAGATGCTGGATCTGGGTAGCAAGATTCGCGAAGCCACTACGGTGCTCGCACGACAGCGAGGCGGCCCAATGTTCACACCGTCAAGCAAGACTGCCGACGCGGAATTAGAGAAACTGGCCCGCGACAGTCAGGCAGTTGCTGGCAAAGAGTACCAGGGTCTGGTTGCGACCGAGGTAAAGGCCAAGTTATTCAATGGTCTTGGTCACGCCGAGCAGGCTCCTGGTGCATAGGTCATTGCGCAATCACACAGGGTCAGATGTTTGATACGATTAGCGATGCCAAGGAGAGCTGTCCTGCCGATACGCTTACATAGGAGCAAAGACTAGGCATGGAATCATGAGATACGAAGCATTGGACGGCGTTTGGAGAGTTAAGACTTCTGCAATTACGGGTTGACCACGGTCTAGGTTCTGTGAAGCCCGACTGGTCATGCTCTTAGATTTACATGAATCCATACACTATGGTACAAAGTGGCTACAAGTACATGAAAATGATACACTTATTTCGCCCTCTAATGGCTCCGTGCCAAGGGGGAGCTTACTCGCCCTTGGGCCACGGCTGCCTTGCAATTTCTGCGGCGACCTTTACACGTCGCAGCACCTCATCCCGGCCCAGTAGTAGCATACTCGGGACCATGGCAGGGCCCGGCTTGCCCGCGAACAGCATCCACCGCAGGAAGTGGTAACCCCAAAGTTTTGGAGCCGAAGCCACCGCGCCGTCGGGTCCGGGCAGCGGCAGCGCAAAGATTCTCTGGCAGAGCCCATTGACCTTGTCCTCCAGAGCGAAGCTCGAGGAGGAGGCCCAGGCCTCTTCGGGGATCTCCCGGGCCAAGACTGCCTCGAACATGTCGGCGAGCGCCGCCGGCGTCGCGTTGGTCTCCGGGGCAAGCGCTTTGGTGCCCTCCGTCTTGACGTTTTGGACGTCGTCTCCGTTAAGCAGGTGTACGGACGCAAAGGGCGTCAAAGAGGCAGAGAGCGCGGCCGAGATCATGTCTGGCTGCGGCTGCCATATCAGGTACTCGTTGCGGAGCACGAACTTGGACTCGTCCCCGTCGAAGGCCTTTCGGTCGAGGGTGAAGAAGGACAAGAGGTAGGCGTGGGCTGCGGGGGTGGTGAGATCCAGAGTCTTTGAGTCCTCGGGGCTGGCGCGGAGACCTGACACCAAGGGGATGTCCTTGGTCGTGTTGAGGCTGTTGACGGACTCCTTCATGGCTGGAAGGTAGAGGGATTCAAATCCGGGTTCAGAAAGAGTTGCCAGGTGGCGAGACATGTGTTTCGACTGTATGTAAGGCAGCTTGTTCGATATCTTGATGTTGCCTTTGGTGAAGCGAAGATGGAACTGAACAGCAAGTATTAGCGAATAACTTGGTGGCAAGTGCAGCATCGTATTAATTCGGGTTTTACCTTTTTCACCATCTCCTCCAAGTCCATGATCTCACTCGTTCCCTTCTCACCCCTTCCCGGACTCCAACCTAGGAGAACGGCATAGTTCAGGAGTGCAGCAGGAAGGATGCCTTTGTCACGGTACGATGTGATGTCGATATCACCAGACCGTTTGCTTAATTTTTGGCCTGCACTATTGCACAGAAGTCCAACATGAGCAAACGTCGGTGCGGTCCACTTGAATGCATCATAGAGCATAGCATGTCGTGGTGTCGAGACCAACCATTCCTGTTGATGAGATTAGTATTGCTTCGGATCCTGAATCTTCTCTGTGGGCGAGGCTTTGATTCAAAGGAATGTATAACTCACAGCGCCTCTGACCACGTGCGTAACACCCATCGCGTGGTCGTCGACCACATTTGCAAAATGGTATGTTGGGAAACCGTCCCGTTTGATTATGATGAAGTCATCCTCTTGCTCTGGCCTGCTGTATCGGCCGTAGACAAGGTCTCGCACCTCGGGCTTGCCGGTGCTCTTGAATCGCACGCAGTGCGGCTCGCCATTGGCGGCACGACGATCAGACTCTGACGCGCCGACATGGCCACATTTTCCATTGTAGTTGCCGTGACCGCTGCTTTCAGGGGAGTTTTCCATGTTGTAGCGCCTCAAGGCGTCCAGCTCCTCGGGCGTGCAGAAGCAGCGATATGCTTGCCCAGAAGAGAGGAGATCATTCGCGTGCTGTTGGTAAAGATGTAACCTCTCGGACTATTCGACATGAGTACATTGAGTCCGGAAATAATGAACTGAAGGCCGTGGGCGTATTACCTGTTTGTATGATCCGAAGGGGCCTCCAATATCTGGCCCTGTCCAGAGTCTCAGCTTCTCATATCCCGTTCGAATTTCCGATCCGTGGACGTACCTTCATCCCAATCTAAACCAGCCCATTTGAGGTCTTCGTATAACCTCGGTTCAGCATCATGAACCAGTCGTGACTTTTGAAAGATCAGTTGAGTGATCGGGTCTCGTTGGAGGTTCTCCAAGATAAACACACCTGATCCGTGTCTTCTAGCCTGAGAAGAAACTGACCGCCCGTCGCCTTTGCCAACAGGTAGTTGTACAATGCTGTCCTGAGAGATCCCAAATGGAGATATCCCGTCGGTGAAGGGGCGAATCGCGTCCTTGCTGGTGTGTCGGGCAATAAGGTGTCTTTGGCGGCGTCGGCTTTTGGCTTTCCTATATGCTCAGGCCGGCCTTTGAAGGCATATTGTCTCTTGAAGACCTGTGCTGGATGTGCCCAGAGCTCGCGGCGCAACGGCCCAGGCAGCTGGAAGAGTCCTCTCATGGCCTCTTTTACTCCAATTGACCGAGAGTCATAACTCCATACCTATGCTCGGTATGGTATATCTTTCGAGAAGAGTCTCAAGAGAAGATGGTTGACTTGATCACAAACCCGGGTAGAACGATTTACCAGTTAGAGAAGGAATTGCCATAATCGCATTGATTGCATTGCACTACCGGCGACAGGCCGTGCCTACCACCAATTAAAGCAAAGCCTCGGGCGTCGGAGCCCCGCTAGTTTATACCAGCTTCGCGACTCGTGGACGGAAAAGGATGCATTGGTCCCATAGTACAGAAACGTGTTGGTTAGTAGCGCGAGTATAATTGTTAGAGGTAGATATCTTGAAAATAATATCAAGATGCTGCTGTCTTTGGGGATGAAGCAGTGCTCCAGGCCGTCAAGTGACGTATGGCATTCGCACAAGAGCTACGGTACACATGGCCCTCGTTGGTATATATTGATGGTCAGAAAAAAGATTCATACTGTTCCTGCACGATTCTCGGGCTTTCCGGGAGCTTCTTCGACAGAGGGCTATATTATTGTTTGCCGACTCGCTACATTCCTCAGCTTTCCAGTAAATCAATTGTATTTTTAACGTCCGCCTGCACCCTCCTTGCGCCCGCCTCAGTAGGTCTGACAGGTACATGCATCTACCTGAAGACACTAAGAAAAGTAGGTTGCCAACGGCAAACGTCACTCGCTGGGTGCACTCTGTCTGCCCCGCTAAATATTTTCTCTGGAAATCCCGACCCAACTGCTACTGATAATAATCCTATCCTGCAGCGCGGATCGAGCTTTTCGAACCCGCTCTTTGATTTCTAACCAACATCGTCGGCACAAAGACAACGTCTGTTTTTTCCGGTCGTGTTTGTGATTTGCTTCCGACCAAGTTGTTGCCATCGAAAAATCCGCCGAGATGGACAGTCCCGGTGCCTCTGGTCAAGAAGACCTTGATCTCTATGGTGAGTCCCTCACTTATCGATAGGCCGTGCCACCATCGCAATCGACGACTGACATCCACCACTACAGAGCTGCTTGGCGTCGAGAGAACGTCAACTCCAGACCAGATCAAGAAGGCTTACAGGAAGGTATGTATTGATAGACAAGACGGCATACATACACCCGCTAACCGTCAACCCGATAGCTTGCCCTGAAGCACCATCCCGACAAGGTCCCCGAGGAGCAGCGTGAAGAGTCCGAGGCCAAGTTCAAGGCCGTCACACAAGCCTACGAGATTCTTCGCGACGATGACAAGCGAGAAATGTATGATCGCCATGGCATGGCCGCATTCGATCCCAGCAGGGGCGGCGGCATGGGTCCCGAGGTCGATATCAACGACATCCTCGCACAAATGTTCGGCATGGGCATGGGTGGTGGTCCCGGCATGGGCGGCGGTAGGCCCCGAGGTCCCATGAAGGGCCCCGACGACGAGAACGAGTACAGCATCTCGTTGGAGGACTTGTATAAGGGCAAGACCGTCAAGTTCGCTGCCGACAAGCAAATCGTCTGCGGCACCTGCAAGGGCTCCGGTGCCAAGGAGAAGGTCAAGCCCGACACCTGCCAGCGTTGCAAGGGCCGCGGCAAAGTTGAGGCCTTCAGGCAAGTCGGTCCTGGTATGGTTGCCCGCGAGGCCGCCGTATGCGACAGATGTGAGGGCTCTGGTAACTCCATCAAGGAGAAGGACCGATGCAAGAAGTGCAAGGGCAAGCGCGTAGTCAAGGAGAGGAAGCCTCTCGAGATCTACATTCCCCGTGGCTCCATGCAGGGCGAGCGCATCGTCCTAGAGGGAGAGGCTGATCAGCTCCCGGATATGCGACCAGGAGACCTGGTGTTTGTCCTGGCGGAAGAGCCCCACGACGTCTTCAACAGAATCGGTGCCGATTTGTCGGCAGATCTCGATATCACACTCGCCGAGGCACTCGGTGGATTTTCGCGTGTTGTCTTGACTCACCTCGATGGTCGCGGCATCAAGATCACTCACCCCCGGGGCAAGATTCTACGTCCGGGTCAGGTGCTGAAGGTCGAGGGCGAGGGTATGCCACACAAGCGTGGGGAGGACAAGGGTGATTTGTATCTGCTGGTCAAGATAGAGTTCCCCGAGGATGGCTGGTTGAAGGAGGACGACAGCCAATACGATGCCCTCACAAAATTGCTCCCTGGCCCTCCTGAGCCTATCAGTGCCGAGGAGGTCGACGACGTGGAGTACGATGAAGACGCTGACATTGAAGAGGTAAGTCGAGCAATCGAGATCCCATGCGCATTTCCATGAATACTAACTGGTGAACAGATGGGAGCTCAGTCCGGAGATCCACGATACCAGAACGAGTGGGCTGACGACGATGACGAGGCTGGCGGTGCCCAGTGCGCACAGCAGTAATGAGTTACGAGACATGAAGAAGATCATTGACTCAAGAGTATAGACAAGCGCCGTGTAACGTCGTGGCGTTTGGGGGCGGGCAGAGAATACTGCTTATAGACTGTAGACTGGTTGGGGGACACTGGTTACGTCTCTGTATCTTTGCGTTTTTTGAGGATAGCTCAGGCCACGAATGGCATCCCAGAGGCTCGCATTTGATGATCTCCCCTGGTTCCGTTGCTGCTTGGCTGTAAAAAGTTACAGAATTCAATATCCACTCGTATCAATAATAGACAATGTGACAATGCGACCCAGTACTTCGTGATCTTGCCAATATGGAATTTGACTGCTAAGTGCTTCCCAATCTACGCATTGCTCAGTATAGAAGAACTGATGTCAAGAGATTGAGGCGCATCGATTCCAAACCACATGATGACCAGGATATAAGGTAAATGCCACGAACGGACTCAAACTTGGAAATTCCTAATGAAACCAATTGCGCACACCAAAGTCGACTTATGGCTCAATTCGCCTGTGGTCCATGATACATACCTGCCCATTGATAGTAGTAGTTGTAGGTATATCCAATGACGAAGCTGAACTACCTGCACAGTATGCTCCGTACCGGACCCCAGCAACCATACAAGAAAAAAAAAAGGTTCACTTCATAGGTCCAGTCCCACCCCCCACCTACAGCGACCAGGTCGCCCCACATCCAAAATGCGCTAGCCTGCTGCTTTTCCTCCAGCCAAACGCAGTCGCCTTGAAAATTTCTCTCACGTGACGCACAGAACCCTAAGCAAATCGGCCAATCCACCAAAATTTTAGCGACTTGCAGGAGAGCAAAGGAAATTTGCCCTTGGAAGTGACCCGATCCGACCTCAATCGACAACCCATCGACCATCCCGACACGGTAAGGATAAAATCAGTCAAGGTGCGTTTGCTGCCCGGCGAGACTCTGCTCGCCGTTCGATTCCATCTCCAGGTTCATTCCCCGGCTGACATTTCAATTCAAGATGGTTTCCGCAAAGAAGCACGTTCCTATCGTCAAGAAGCGTACGTCCACCCCGAATTCACGATCTCCACCGGGAGCGATGTCACGATCGAGCCGAGTGTTGCGAGAACGCGCAATTGGAACCTCAAATGTGTTGACATGGTATTTTTCATACAGGCACCAAGGCCTTTAAGCGCCACCAGAGCGACCGCTTTATGCGCGTTGACCCCTCATGGCGCAAGCCCAAGGGTATCGACAACCGTGTCCGTAGACGGTTCAAGGGCAACCAGGTTATGCCTTCGGTATGTTGCACCACCCGACGACAGGCGGAAGGGGACGAGACGACGATTGTCTCTACAGCAAGGAAGGAACGCGAAGGCTGATATCAGAACGTTCGTGATTAGATCGGTTTCGGCTCCAACAAGAAGACCCGCCACATGATGCCCTCCGGCCACAAGGCTTTCCTCGTCAACAACACCAAGGACGTCGAGCTCCTGCTCATGCACAACCGCACCTACGCCGCAGAGTACGTTTGACCCGATCTCGATGGTTCGACACGGAGCACGATCGTCCCGAGCCACGGTGGAGGAGAATACTGACACAGCATTACAGGATCGCCCACAACGTCTCGTCGAGAAAGCGTGTCGACATCATCGCCCGCGCCAAGCAACTGGGAGTCAAGGTCACCAACTCCAAGGCGAAGGTTACTACTGAGGTCTAAGGGAACGATCAACTGTGAACTGCGGCGACTTTTGGGGTGTACGGCTTCTCGATTTTCGGCAAACATTGCATTGTGCATGGGAATGGTTTTGCTCTGGTCAAGGACGGTCACGAGCCTGGCATGTATTTCGTGCTAGAAAAATGAAATACATCTACGAATGACAACATGAAATGGTCTCAACCTGGAGTTGTGAGAATTGGACATTTTCTTTCTACACCAACGACATTTCAACGACAAAAGCAACGAGCGGAGAAGACAATTTGCCTTCCGAAAAAAAGACAGATAGGATGGTACCAAGAGGTTCATTTTGTTCATTCAGCAAATGGAGATAGCGCAATGCCACCGCAATTGGACCCCCCAATCACTCTGTCGCAACGTCATTTCTTTCTTTTCTTGTCGAGTTGGCCTCGTCACAATGCTACTAATAGCCCATTCTAGTTCTTGCCAAGGAACTGCAACAGCCTACAGGTGCGGCTAGACAATGAAAATCGCATACCCCGTTCCAATGGACCGCGATTTATCGCTCGAGCCATGTTTCCGAGCTGATGTTAGTTGTCTAGACCTGGCCGTTCTCAATGGCAAAGCTCCTGCCAGGCACCCATCCCGAGACAAGATCTGGAATCGCAACTTGATTTGTGGCACGGCGCCAGACGCCTATGCCACAAGCTTCATTCGTACCAATTCGGTCTCCCCACTGCCAGTCAAACGAAGCCCCATGTTTCGCTCTGATTTGAACCCATGACATGTGTGCGCAGATGAGCGAAAGTCATTTATCTCGTCCTCTATATTTCTGGTGAGGCCGGGTCCAGAAACCTACGTGGATGTTGCTCTTGGATTGAATTGTACCGCTCGCTACTTCCAACATCTTTCTAAGACTCTCCCGGCTTATAGTGATGACCATGTCGCTGCCAGGAGCTACGATCTGAGATCCGGGGATTTCTGGGTCAAGATTGATCATGGATGTTGGGTACTTTTTTTTTTTAAAAAAAAAAAAAAATCTTTTCCCTCTTCCTTGTTCAATAATTTCCCCTTCTTGCCTACAAGACTTGTCTTTCTCATCTTGTCAGCGTATAACGCTTTCCAAGGGCAACTGTTCGATCTTGACAGAGGACACTGCTTGAAATGCTCCGATTTCGTTGAGTTCACACCTTCTCTGCAGTTGGCTAAACTTCCATCTCGGTTCTATCAGCATTCACATCACCGCAATGCAAATTAAGGTGTTTATAATCAAGTATAATATCATCGAGTTTACTATAGACATACGACTTTTTAAGCCAATATTCGATAACGCGAACTTTTACAAGTAACAGGAAATTTGGCAGTATTTGTTTAAACAGGACAAGTATAATAAAATTTATCTGACAAGAAATAAACTATAAACAGGAAACAGGAAACAGGAAACAGGAAACAGGAAACAGGAAACAGGAAACATGGTCGAGCATCAAAGGTCACTGGCCTTTTCCACATGCTCTCCAATCCACACGACCACGCAACTCATCAAACTACCACCCAAAACTTCATGCTCTTACGACCCGGTGATGTCGCTCTCGTCGTAGATGCAGTAGGTGCCGTCGGCGCCCGAGCCCGTCTCGGTGGGCTCGGCGCCCGTGTCGTTGCCCTCGTAGGTGACGCAGATATCGTCGACGTCCGAGACGGTCACGTCCGAGAAGGTGGCCGAGTCGCCGTAGTTCTCGTTGATGCCGGCGAGCTCCGAGCCCTTGGTGGCCGTGACGCCGCTGATGATGACGTGGCGCTCGTACATGGAGTCGCCTGTTCATCGTGTATTAGACCCTCGCTTTCTGCATGCAAAATTTCCGACTTACAGTTGCCGCAGCTGCGGTAGAGCTTGCCAAAGTTCTCGACGGTAAAGTCCGAGATGGAGATGGTGCCGCCGCCGTTGTGCTGGATCACCTTGTCCTCGGCGCCAAAGGCGCCGCCGCCCTTGATGTAGGTCGTGTCGCCGCTGTCCTGGACCTTGACCGTGAAGGCGTCCTCGCAGACGGCCGACCACCAGACGTTGGTCAGGGTGCAGGCACCTTGGCACTGGTGGGCAGAGATTCGGTGGTCAGTATTATACAATCGTACGGCAAGTCACGAGGACTAGTTGGAGGAAAGCGGATAGGAAAACTCACGTGGACACCCTCGCTCTGGTTGGGTCCGATGATAACGTTGCTCAGGGAGGCGCCCTCCTCGAGGATGAAGACGGCGTCCGAGTCGCCGCCCTCCTCCTGGCCAGTGCAGGTCACGCCACGGTCGATGGCGTACATGCCGCCGTCGAAGGAGTCGCCGGCGGCAATGGTCTTGGCCTCGGAGAAGGTCGAGGAGCCCGAGGACGCCGGGAGCGAATCACGGGCCTTGAGAGCCTTGGGAGCCGGAGTGATGGCCGGGTTGGGGGCGGCAGTGACGCCCAGGGCGAGAGCGGCGGCGGCGAGTGCGTACTGCATTTTGTGAACTTGAAGGTGAGACTGAGTTTGGAAAAGTGAATGGTATCAATAAGCCTGCTTCGAGGTGGGCAAAGAAAGAATGTTCAAGCACTGCTTGCAAGACTCGCTGAAGGAATGAGATGTGAGAGTTGAATGGTCATGATTTTGGTCGGCTCAGACGGCATCTTTTATATGTATTTGAGCCCTATGGAAACTATTCAGCACCCTCTTCGAGATCGGTAGTCGGTGTCCTCTATACAAGATTGGCCGCCCACGTGTGTGCTCGAGGGTATCATCCCGGTTACCGCTCGACCAGGTACGAAGACACTCTGAGGCTTGAAATCTGTGTACGACTGGTCATAGTCCCTGTAAACGTTTCTTTTGAATAACAAGATCAAAAAAGGCCATCAATGAGATCAATCTTGTTCGATCTTGGCAGGAATGTTCATGAGGATCAATTACCGCGTTGAGATACGGGCACATAATCAGTCGACCAATGAAGACGACATCGGTGACGAGTTCAAGGTCCGAAATCTGGGGTACAGCTTTGGTTGGGGTATTATTCAAATCTCTGGAGTACCCAGTCAAGAACCGTATTGGCTGTTCGGATCAGGGACGATGCTTTTCTACCCTTGTCCATTTGTTACTCATGTAGTAAAGTCATTCATCTGTTACGACAAGGTATAGTGATGAGATAGGGCAGTAGCACAAGATGATTCATCACATATACGTTACCCGTATAGTTCTATATGAGAAGTCATTATTTAAAACCATATTTTGCAAGTTATCATCCCTGTAAGTCGTTTCCTTCTCTCTTCTTGGCATAACATTCGAATTGTGATAACCTCGTCTGTTTGTCTAAGCCATGTTCATCTTTGCCTGACATATACGCGCGGAGCCAGTCAGCCGTCGACTCGATGCGGCGTGATGGTAATTGGCATACTAATCCTGGGATAATTCTGCGTTGTTTTCTGTGAGGTGACCCTCATATGGCCTGATGATCCTCATATAGTGGATGTGTGATGGGATGTCGACGTTGCTGAGAAGGGCTCTCGCGTTGCACATTATGGTGAACCACGTTGTCGGTTCTCGACGCTGAGCGGCGGAGAAATTGTGAGCTTGTCTCTGCCTGCCGGTGCTGGATGGGGTATAAAAGCAGTCAAACCCCCAGTTCGAGGGTGGAATCTGTTACTGCCAAGGACGATCTGCGCCTTGGCGGGCCCCCTCATCGCCAGGTCCAGCGACGGCGACAAGCGAAAATAAAACAAACCCATGTCGGCCCTGGGGTATATTACTTCAGTCGGCATGCTTCTTCCTTGATGATGAAAGGTGTGGTGATTTTATGTCCGTACGACCATGTTGAGGCTCTGTCCTGGCGGTTGCGCATGAAGCAGTCCAGGATATAAGTGATTGCCCGTTGGTGGCGTCCGATTTCTCCGGCGCCTGCCAAGTCAACTACCGGCAGATGGCCATGGCATCGCTTTCTGCAGACAACCTTCTGTCGGTCAGGTTGGTTGCATCGTGCTCTCGTTTACGGCGACGGTACGGCGTTAGGAGATATCCTGATGTACGCAGATTAGATTATCCCTTGTTTCGAAATAAGATCCGTCAATACTGAGTTGTACAGAACATCCAACATGAATCGTGGTGTACAACGATGTCGGCTGCCGTGGCTCCCGCATTGGCTATTGGGCAAGTGCTGAATTCTCTATCGACTCTATCGTACTCGGGTTGCACCAGATGTGCTCTGGTTGGCCGCTTTGCCAGCCGCTCTATATTCCTCTAACTCCGGATATCATCTACAACGCTATGCAGCAGAAAAGACAATTTATATCTTACAATTCCAGTCCAGCACATTGACAAGGGTGTGCTGTCCGACACCCTTAGAATCTGGAGATGTCTCGTCCGAAAAGCCATGAGATACACCAGTAGATGGGGACCATGATCTTGTTTCGGTTGCTCATGCTCTTGGTCAGGTATGCCGTGCGCCAGAGGACCCAGGCCGCCCAGCCCTTGAGATCGTCGGCCTCGCTCTGGTGAATGGCCTTCCAGTTGCCCAGGTAGGTCATGGTGCCCCAGTTGCGGAACTTGAAGCCCGGCGAGTGGACGTCGTCCTTGTTGAACTTCTTGGCAAGGAAGGTCGCCTTCTGGCTAGCGACCTGCGCTGTAGCCGGGAGGGACTGGCCGTCGATGATGGCGCAGTCGCCGATGGCGTAGACGTCGGGCAGAATACTCTTGCCAGTGATCGTTTGGCCTTCCTTTGTCTTGGCTGATACCACACTGACGCGAAGGTGCTTGTCGGTCAGGATGCTACCGCTCTTTGCGTCCTTTTGGAGCTGAACCTTGACTGCAGCCTTTGCGTCTCCTGTGACTGCCGAATTGGGAGGGAACACCTTGTCTGCTAACTTTTGAATGAGAGGGTTCTGCATCAGACCGGTGCTCCAGACGACGATGCCGGCATTGACCTCCTCATCGCCATGTTCCCGAATCTTCAGCTTTACACAACCTTCGGTCTCCGTGTCGGGTCGGATTCTGGTCAAGTGGTGCTTGGTCTTGACCTGAATACCCTCGCGGTGGAAAAGATCCATTGCATAGTTTGCGAGCGTTTGATCAAACATGGGCAGGACCTTGGGCGCGACATCATAGACGGTAATGGCAACGAACTTGATGATTTCGGGATACATTTTCACCAGATCCTCGTTGATCAAGTCGTGCAACTCCGCGGCGAACTCGATACCGGTGGGGCCGCCACCCACGATGGCGAAATGGAGGAGTTTCTTCCTCTCCTCGTCTGTGGTCGTGGGCAGGGCAGCCTTCTCGAAGCACTGCAGCACCTTGAGACGGATCTTCCTGGCATCGCTCACGTCTCGCAGAAAGTTGGCATATTCGCGAACGCCCTCGATGCCAAACGTCTGACTATACGAGCCGACGGCGATGACTAGCCGGTCGTAGGGGACGTCGAATACTTCGCCCTTTTTGGCCTGTATCGCCGAGGAGTCGCCAGACGGCAGTCGTGTCCGGGATGCCAAGTCTCCGGATGTGTTTGCCTCGACACGGATCACCTTTTTCGAAAAGTCGACATCGTCGGCCCAGCCCTGGTGGAAGTCGTCCAGTCCAAGCCGCCTGACGGACTCAATGGTGGCACGGAACTCTAGCGTACCGACCGAGGTACCTGCAAGCAATGGGGTGAAAACGAAATACGACCGCGGCGAGATCATTACAGTCTCATATTTCTTCGGGTCCAGAGTGCGCGCAAAGCCATATCCGGCCCATCCGGATCCGAGTATGACTACCCGTTCCTTCTTTGCTTGAACACTGTTAGTATGAAATGTTTAAGACGACTGCAATTGAAACAAATGACAACAACTTACGGCCAGGATTTCTCAAATCGAGACTTATTAAACGAGGAAGTCCGGCAGAAACTCGAGTGGCAGATTGTATGGTTGTTCTGGTAGAAGGGCGTGCCGAAGTCGCAATATGACCCACGTTCACCATAGGTCGTCCTCGGAGTATAGACATATTGGAACCAGAACTAGTATGACACCCAACAACAGATCACACGATGGAAGACAAGAATATTAAGAAGAGCACAAGTCCAGTCCGTAGAACAGGACGGAATAATGATAGGAGAAATAAGTCTTAATATTAGAGAGTGAGTAATACGATAATGGGACGGAGCGTCCGGTTTTCGTCCGTGAGCCAAGTACTACTCAGCCATTTGGCCGATATCCTTTGGCTAAGTTCCAAGGCTTCTCGGGGGCATGGGAACCCACCGACTGCGAGACCGCCTCGCTTTGCGGCTGATGATTACATACTGCTTTCATTCATGCTCACGTATACAGACGGCGTCGCGGGCGTTCGGTGGTAAGGGAGTGGTGGGGATGAGGGACAAATTTGAAGATTGACTATTAATAGGCCCGTTCAGAAGGCCCGTATCATCCATAACTTTTTTTTAATTGCCGATCAGCAAAGAGCGAAGACCGGAAGGGACTGCGTTCTTTTGTTGGGATTGCGCCGGAGTAAGGGCCGTTTGGGGGGTTGATTGCGTGTCCACTGCTGATTCAGAGAAAAGCATCTGCTCGTCTTTGAGAATTGACAATATCGCCAAGGTGCAGGTGTGAATTGAAAAGCATCACGAGTCCTACAAGAGCTGCTAGCCTAGAAGCGAGATAAAGGAAAGTCAAGGAAAGCAACGGCCTAACTATGTATGGCTGGGCGGCCAATGAGGTCATCCCCGACGGCGCCGGCTAAGCCCCGTTAAGTGCTAATCGATAACGACTTTTTGTTTGCAAAGAAACTAGACGCGAATGGCCGAACCGACTCCAGACGCCCTCCCGCTCGGCTCGAATGCAGGTCCCATCAGCCCAGCCCAGCGCAGCCCCCGTCAGTGAGCATTGGAATCCGCACAACTGCCAGTCGACAGCAGCATCATGTTCCGCGCCGGCTCCTCCAGAGTATTGTCGAGGAACCTCGCGTCCTCGGCCAGATTGCAGTCCTCTTTACAAAGATCTTCGGTCGCACGGGTCTCGGCGCGGACCCTAGCGTCCGTTAATGTCCCGTCGCCAAAGGTATGTAACTTTTTAGCATTCAACGGCCGACCCTTCCTCGAGAGCTTCCACGGCCAGAAGCCCTAGGAGCTCGAGCTGACCCTGTTGCGCAGGAGCCCACCGACCTCGACAAGATCTCTACACTGCCAAATGGCGTTCGGGTGGCATCCGAGGCCCTCCCGGGCTCCTTCTCTGGTGTTGGAGTCTACATAGAAGCCGGCTCGCGATTCGAGAACTCGCATCTCAGCGGCGTCAGTCACATCGTCGATCGCCTGGCTTTTGCCTCGACAGACAAGCGCTCTGGCGAGCAAATACAAGAGACGGTCGAGTCTCTGGGTGGAAACATACAATGTGTCTCTAGCAGAGAGTCCATGATGTACCAGGCCGCCACCTTCAACTCGGCTGTCTCAACGGCAACCGAACTGCTCGCTGAGACGATACGGAACCCTCAAATCACCGAGGAAGAGGTCGCCCAGGAGCTCGCTACTGCCGAGTACGAGATCACAGAGATCTGGAAGAAGCCTGAGCTCATCCTTCCCGAACTGGTGCACATGGCCGCCTTCAAGGACAACACGCTCGGCAACCCGCTGCTGTGCCCGGCCGAGAGGATACCGGAAATCAACAAGTCGGTCGTGGAAGCCTACAGGAATGCCTTCTACCGACCGGAGCGGACAGTTGTGGCCTTTGCCGGAGTACCACACGCCGAGGCAGTGCAATTGGCTACCCAGTTCTTTGGCGACATGAAGGCATCCGACGAGCCAGCACTCTCCAGGACCGGCTCCGAGACATCTATTGATTCGCTGTCATCCGAGACCTCGGACGCCTCGTCCAGTGCATCTTCCACATCCTCTACTTCGTCGCAACAGCCCAGCATATTATCCAAGATACCCCTTTTCAAGAACCTCTCCACTTCAGCATCAAGCAATGCATCTGTGCTCGACTCGAGCCTGCAATACCCCACTCAACAGCAATTGACTGCCCCTGCTCAGTACACTGGCGGGTTCGTCTCACTCCCCTCTCAGCCGCCTTCCTACAACCCCATGCAGCCAGTCTTTACACACATCCACCTGGCCTTTGAAGGACTCCCGATTGCATCTGACGATATCTACGCTCTGGCAACGCTAAACACCCTTCTTGGTGGCGGAGGATCATTCTCTGCCGGAGGACCTGGCAAGGGCATGTACTCGCGCCTGTACACCAATGTCTTGAACCAGCATGCGTGGGTGGAGTCTTGCATTGCTTTCAACCACTCTTACACCGACTCTGGCCTCTTTGGTATCTCGGCAATGTGCATCCCCGGCCGGACTCAGGCCATGTTGGACGTCATGTGTCAGGAGTTGCGCGCCTTGACCCTCGACACGGGCTTTGCTGCCCTGGGACGGGTCGAGGTCAGCCGCGCCAAGAACCAACTGCGATCCAGCCTCCTGATGAACCTGGAGAGCAGAATGGTCGAGCTCGAGGATCTTGGCAGGCAAGTTCAGGTACACGGCCGAAAGGTTCCCGTACATGAAATGTGTCGCAAGATCGAGGCCCTCACCGTGGAGGACCTGCGACGCGTGGCCCGCGAGGTGACCGGCGGCTTGGTTCAGAACCCTGGCGGCGGCAGCGGTCATCCCACGGTCGTGCTGCAGGAGGCCCAACACATTGGCTCATCCGCGAAATCGATGAGCTGGGAAGAGATCCAGGATAGAATCTATAGATGGGGTCTCGGCAGGAGGTGATTTGGCCGTTGATTGGACATGATTTGTTTTTTCTAGAGGAGCGAGTCATTCTCAATAGTCATGTACGATAGAGTCAGATCTCTGTGTAAACATAGCTGCGTCATTGCATCCATCCGTGTAGAAACAGATACTACTTAATGAGCATATGGGTCTGTAGAGCATCCTATCATCCCATTTCCAAGTAAATATCCCAGTCTTCTTCTTATCCCTTTTGTGAAGTATATGCTATGAATTACCCTACTAGTAACCAGAGCCAGTTACGATGTCCTATGGCCGTCGTCATCCCATCCTCACGGAGTATGATAGCCATGTGCCATGGAGTCAATACAAAGCGGCGCCGACCCAGGTGCCTTTAGGCTTCTGCCTGAAGAACAGAACAATCCAGCTGATGCTTCCAGCTGGAATAATCAATGGGCAGACACAGCACATTTGGCGGGGGACAGACAGAACAGCTGTGCTGTTTGCTGCCCACCTACCACCTAGCTCGATCCTCTTTTCGACTTCTCACAACACGCAAGACCAGCGTCCTATTTCCATCCCGTCAGAACCTCCGGAACCATAAGCGACACACAGCCATGGTCCAGGCTGCACATTTACCTCCGGGCTTCCAGTGCACCAGTTACGTTTTCGACTTTACTGGCGCGATGAAAACCATTCGCGACAAGCTGCCAAAGGACTATCGAGACTACGGAAAATGGAACGACATGCTTGAGCGCGTCTTCCGACAGTCCACTGCCGCTTTGAAGTTGAATCATCTCAACGTCAAGGAGTTCTCTCACCTTTTCATCCAAATGTACTTTCTAGATATGGTCTGGACTCACCTGTGTGTAAGTTTCGCGTACGGACGGATTGAGTCTTTGATGGGTTTCAACTGAACAGTTCCCAGTCGGTGTCGTCGCTGGCCAGTCGCCCTGGCACAAGGTCGTCGTCGACCTCGATCCAGCTACGAAGAATGGGATGAACGATGAGATGCTGCCCATCGACGCGCTTCTCAAGCTCGCGGTGCAGAACGTCACGAGAGACGTGGAGAACACCATCGCGTCGGGTCGCCAATCGCGAGCTTTTGGAGATCCCTACCTGGTCAAGATCCTGACCGATGATGAAGACTTGGGCATCAAGAGATAGTATGGCAGCAACTACGAGGCATGCTTGCGTCGGGAGATCTCGCACGATTGAACTTGGAGAGTGCTCAATGTGATCAGGAACCTGGTCACAAGCGCATGGACATATGAAGAAGAATTCAGGAACAAATTCAGATGTAAATTCGGAGGGAAATTCAGAGAATATGCTGATTGGACCAGCATCAAAGAGAAGTGGCGAGGAAAATATAACAGGATCGAAGGATAAGATCTAAAGAATACATTCCAGTTTCCACACGCATTGGATTCAGATGCCACCGTCATGGTTAATGATTGTGACTACTGCATTTGTTCTTGAAAATTCAGATTGTTCCCATCTTGGTGCCCATCGAGGACTACGACATCAGCTACATTGATTTGGATGTCGAAAATGGTTCCGTCGAGTGCTGGAGAACAATGCTTTGGTTCTTGCCCTTTACGTGTTCCACTTACCAAGCTTCGCCGTCTGGGATGTAAATAATAGAAATATCTGTGATTATTGACCTAAATGGTACGAATCTGTATCCTTGGAGCTTGCAGTATCTATTGGTCGTTCGACGTGTGCAAGTACATGCTAATAGGGCCGCGCTCGACCCAATGTGAACATCTCGGGAGCCAAGAGCCATGAAGTAGGAGCTCCAAGTTCTTGATCGTACCCTAGGTAATCACTGATCATTTTGTGATGATTAATGATGAGTAACCACAATGGGAGACTCTAGACACTGCACATGTAGTGTGGCAAAATCCTCATGCTTGAATCCCGGGTTCCTGGCGCCGCGTATTGGTTCCTGCCCGGATGGAATTTGCAGACGACAATCCATTTCGAAACTTGAACCAAATGGGCTGCTAGGTATGCGCTGTAGTTGGCAAGAAGCTTTTCGCACCCGCATCAAACAATAGAAAACTTCTACGTCTGAAACTTGACAATCCCCACGCATCAATCACAATCTTGCCTCCTTCCAACAATCAAGACCAGCCGGAATTCTAGGCAACTGCCCAAACCTACAAGGACGCCAAAACGAACAACTCCTCACCTTCAGCTCAAATTCTCGATCCTTTCGTCTTTTTGTTTGTCAATCTTTTCTCCTCTTTCGAAGCTTCCTATCCTCGTCTCACCAGAATCTCCAGACTTGTCAAGTAATACGCCAAGACCATGGCCCAAGCCGGCGACCACAAAAGCCTACCCCCGGGCTTGAGGCCTGCTTCCTATGTCTTCGACTTTACCGCCGCGGTCCAGATGATTCGCGAAAAGGTCCCGTTGGAGTATCGAGAATACAAAAGATGGAACAATCTGCTTGGATTCGTCTTTAAGCAAGCCATGGCTATATTGAAGACGAGCGACGAGCGACGAGCACACAAAGGAGTACTCTCTCTTATTCTTCCAGGTCTACTTTCTCAAGAGACTCTGGATTCACCTATGTAAGTGCACGTACGGCCACCTTTGATTAGTAACTAAATATTTCTAGTTGGTATCGTTGCTGGCCTGTCGCCGTGGAGCTCAATGGCCAACAATGTCAATCGTAGTACGAAGAACGGACAGAACGACCAGGTGATTTCGAGCGAAGAACTTCTCCGACTTTCCCAGGAGGATGGCATGGGAGACGTGTCCGACACCATCGCATTCGGTGAAACAACGACATTCTCATTTACCCCTCCCCAGATTGGTATCGATAATGCCGCCACGGTAGGCAAGATTACCAGATTATACGACAATGACGACAAGGTATGCCTAAGCCCGGAGACCTTCCATAACTGTACCTAACGAGTCCTTAGATGTGATCAAGAACATGATCGGCGCCGTAAAGAGAAATCTCAATGGCAAAGACGCCTCAAGCAACAACACAGAAAAAAAAAGAGGGGGGGGGGGGGGGGGGGGG
>JALYBT010000170.1:0-67188 GCA_023510015.1 Pestalotiopsis sp. LF_19_12 | reverse complement strand
CCCCCCCCCCCCCCCCCCCCCCAAAGTTTTGCAATTGATCTTGATCCTCCTTGTGTAGAATTGTTTTGCTCGACTGAAACTCATTATTTGACCATATCTTGCATCTCCCAGGAGGAAAACCCCCTTTATCCCATCTGCAAGATGATTAAATCATCTGGAAAATACCTGCATCGCCCTCTGGCCAAAATCACGGCCGACATCCGTATTACTAGGCTGATGCCGGGCAAGAAAAATGAGCCTATTATTTGCCAGATTGAGCATATCGATTTGAGTACCGACACGAACTTTGAGGCGGTATCATACTGTTGGGGAGACGCTTCCATCACAAAACCCATCCTACTGGAAGGCCATCTGTATCCTGTGACGCTCAACTTGCACAGCTGCCTTCAGCATTTGAGACAAGAAGACGAGCCCCGAAATCTATGGATTGATAGCATTTGCATCAATCAATCCGACAACACCGAAAAGAGTAGAGAAGTCGGCCGTATGCGAGATATCTACGCCAGAGCAAGCCAGGTACTCGTCTGGGTCGGTGACTACGAACCATTCACGAAAGCCGACGTACAGGAGGTTTTCTCTTACGCTCAAGCACTTTCAGAAGACTACGATAACAACGAAGAACGTGCGGTCATAGCGGAGCTCGGCTATAAGCAACTTTGGAGACTGAGAAGAAAACTCCAGCACTTTATTGGCGGCCACGATTGGTTCACAAGAATGTGGATAATCCAGGAGGTCTCGGTGAGGCCTCTCTATCACATCAATGGTGCGGGCGAGATACCCCAGATCATTTGCGGAAACTCGCAAATATCTTTCTGCCATCTACAGCGTACGATGGCTTGGTGGATCGGGGTTCCAAGAGAGCATGCTCATCTGCAGTTGCCGTTCGGCGGAACGAACTTGGACATTCTCGTGCAGGTATGCTTTCTGCCATCTACAGCGTACGATGGCTTGGTGGATCGGGGTTCCAAGAGAGCATGCTCATCTGCAGTTGCCGTTCGGCGGAACGAACTTGGACATTCTCGTGCAGGTATGGAGAAAGCATAGAGGCCATCTTCGCCAGTGGATAAAGGACGAATCGGCCATCGCCCAGGTCATTGATATCATGAGTCACGTGGCCGGAAGGTTCAAGGCCACAGACAATAGGGATATGATATACGCAGTCTTGGGGCTCGTCCGTGATGCACCAATTCCCTGGTGCATGGAACCAGACTACAGCAAGAGTTCAGAAGAAGTCTTGCTGAATGTTGCGAAACTCATGTTGGAATCTACAGGACTGATCGACATTATCCAATTTCGATCTGGTCGAACAAGTACTTTGCCGTCATGGGTCCCTGACTGGACCTATCAGGGCAACTGCCCTATCTTGGCCGAAAAGATGCTCATTCCAGACATTCACTTCAGGATTTGTCCTCAAAACCACTTGGAAGTCGACTTGTTGGAGCTCACTCATGTAGATCAGGTCTCTGCCACAACGCTCCACTACGGAAGGTCACTTGATACCATTGGTCTGCTGCTTCGGTGTATTGAGCATATGTCAGAAGCTTTACAGATCCAAAGTTGTGGCGAAACCAGATCTATCACGCATCAGAGACTCCTGGACCTATTTTTGGCCTATGACATGCGACTACGATATATGGTCAACCATACTGCCTGGTATATATATGCGGCATCAACACTTTTGGATGGTCACCAAAGCGAGTCTGCCAAGGAATCCTTTTGCGTCTCACAGGCGGCTGACAAAGCATTGCCATCTGATTTATCTTCGGATGATATCCTTTTCGCTTTGGAAAATATTGCCGGGGCTGTCATCGAAAGTCTTGACGGCAAACACATGTTCTTGTGTCTCGATGGGTCAGTTGGTATCGTTTCACAGCCCGATATAATGCCGCGTACCGGGGATACCATTTGCACGATCCGAGGATCCGTGACTGAATATATCTGTCGTCCATCACAGGACCGCGAGACGTATCGGATCATCGCACAATGCGAACGCGACATTCGAGGGTACGATTTCACCTTCGAAGAAGTGGGAATCAGTATTTGGGCCCAGTGGGGGTTTCTTGATCACTGCCTCAAATGCACATGGAAGGAAAATTCTTGTCGCCGTGTCATGATATCCTAGCGTTCAGAAGTTTCAGTAGATAAGCACCAAGAAGATCCCGGAATCTTCCCGAACGTTAGGGAGATGGTATCTCAAATCTATTGTCTGTTCAATCATTCACCGAGACAGGTATGGATCGACTGTTGGTAGATCTTGTAGCCCACAGCATACTGCATCGTGAAAGCGATGCTATACAACCCACGGAAGCCACGGATTTATTCATCAAAGATGAGGAATGTCAGGAAAGAAGATGTAAGGCATTGATGTCGAAGTAGACTTATATATCCTGTCTCGAACTCCTTTCCGACCGTGCTGCCTGCGTGCATTTATCCCCCTGATGTCCTACCGTCTAGCTTCCTGTGCCATATAAGCCTCCATTTGCATTTTGTACTCCATACATTCCAAGCACATCCCGGATCTGAGGCCTTCTTTTGAGTCGACTACTTTCCCACAGGGCTTCATATTCTTGCATCTGGGGGTATAGTTGCAAGTTTGAGTTTCCCAGAAATTGAGCTGACGGCTGTCTCGAGTCTGGGGGCCGCTGAAAATGGGGCGGTTTTGATTCGCTCGGCCATTTGTCGTGTAAACTTCTTGATGATTTGTGCGGGAGTAATCTTGAGCTCCATGAGCGTTTGTATAGTTGGTGTTCTTGTCAAGGTATGGTGTCATATTGTCTCGATTTTCGAAACGGGTGCCAGGTGAGTTTAGTGTCTTGACAGTTTTCGCACATTGTAAGAGAAGCGTATTTCTTTCAGCGATCGTGTCTTTAATAGATATTTCAGGAGAGCCTGTTATTCAGATTCCTGCGGTGTTGTGAATCACCACCAAGTCAGTTTTTTCACGACTGACTTGGTGTGAATCACTAATGACTGACTTGGCGGTGGATCAGTTCTCGATGATGGTCAATGTCAACATGAACAGCACTGAATCACGGATAGCAATGGAGGCAACGCTGCTTAGAACCGCAAATTCTCAAGCTGCTCAACGATTGTAGTTTTCTAAACAGCTTCCGTGGACGACAGCAGGGCTTACCCCGGTCCTGACGAGCGTGACCAAGGATACTGTCTTCCACGCACCACATCCCAGAATGGCTTACGATATGATATAATTAGTTTGTGATTGACTACGACGACTCAGCTTCTTGTGGTTTCTCTTCTTCTTTTGTTCGGTTTCATTTTTGACGCCAGGAGGGCATTTGCGAAGTGGAACATCAATATGATACCGACACTAATATATCCTTACAGGTAAGCATTCATCGGA
Source organism: Pestalotiopsis sp. LF_19_12 (assembly GCA_023510015.1). NCBI lineage: Eukaryota > Fungi > Ascomycota > Sordariomycetes > Amphisphaeriales > Sporocadaceae > Pestalotiopsis > Pestalotiopsis sp. LF_19_12. The sequence goes on along the minus strand of JALYBT010000170.1, from coordinate 63,827 downwards.
TGAACTTTTCATCTCTTATAATAAATAATGCAATTTCTATTCGATTTTATAATTCCAAAATTTATCATGTTTACTGCGGCCCTAGATTATACCAAAAAGTGTGAGATGTCTTAAGAAGTCTTGATAACGAGGTCATCGTGGTCTCCCGTTTCCAGCGTAAGATGTTCTGGTCGCAAACAACAGAACCCCGTTGTCTCGTCTAGTTTTTCTTATCTTTTCTCTCAATATAAACATCCAGCCCTTCCTGCACCACAAAGAACGACGCGTGCGCCTTCAGCGGCTGGTTCGGGTGTACCAGTTCGAAATTGAAATCACGCAGCAATCTTGGGAGCACCTTGTTGATCTCCAGAATGGCCAAGTTGCGTCCGATACAGACGTGAGCGCCACCGCCGAACTACAACAAGTCAGCTATCTGGTCGCCGAATTCTAGCGAAAGCAGGATGCAAGTCGGGAGGGCTTACCTGGAACATGAATCTGTCCATCTTCTTGGCCTTTTCCTCATCCTCCAGCCATCGCTCCGGCCGGAAGACATCGGCGTCCTCGCCAAAGATGTCCTTGTCGCGATGCAGTACCCAGCCATTGACCGCGACACGTGTACCGCCCTTCAAGAACACACCGTCCAGCTCGATGCCCTCTTTCGGTACGTGTCTGGTGATGTTGAGTCCAACTGCAGGACGGAGACGCATGGCTTCCTTCAGACACGCCTGGAAGTAAGACAGGGCCAGAGATTCTGTATATTCAATATTGCCATCTCTTGGAATCCCTCCGGCCGCTATAGCATTCTTCAATTCGTCCTGGAGATGACCTAGAACATGTGGGACGGAGAGAATGTAGTGGAAGAAGGACTGCATCGTCGAGGCCGTGGAATCCGAGCCGGCAAATCTGCTGGGAGTTAGCCTCTATCCCTGGATCTGTCGGATAAAATTTTTGTCTAAATAATTGGACGAATTTTGTCTGATTTATAGGATGATAAAAATGTAAAAGGTTCCGACTCACATAGCACCGTGCGCAACCGCAAACACATCACCTTCGCCAAAGCCACTGCCCTCTTTCAGGTGTCCTTTGATCAGACTGCCGAGAAGATCTCTTCGACCATCTTTAGTAATGCCTTCGACACTATCATCAAAAGGCTTACGCTTAGACATTTCGTCCAGTGCGATCCGCGTAATCAAGGAATTGCCGGGGTTAAATGCCGGCACATACTTCCAAAGGGGATTTCGTCTAAGCAGGTAGTCCAATATCGGTACCTGGCCGACCAAACCATTGTACGTCTGCATATCATCAATCGTCTTGATGGCGCCCTCGACATCGCGGCCGGCCGCCAAGAAGCCGAAAGACCTGGAAAAGGCGACCTCGCCAAGGACGTCGAACGCAAAGTAGTGAAGCCAAGCCCCTAGGTCGACCCGGCCCCTCCCGGCGACGTCGAGGGGCACCGACCTGCCGACGTCGAGGTCGACGCAGAACTCGCCGAGGCGCGACGCGAACAGGTCGATGGTGTCGTCGATGAAGGGGCCGAGCTGGCGCATGGCCGCCATCGAGTACGGCACGTTGGCCACGCGCTTCTTGGCGGCGTGCACATCCTCGCGGATCTCGGTGAAGATGTCCGGGTTCTCCGGGGGAGGGAACACCGCGTAGAAGTCTGTCTTGTAGAAGCCCTTGCCGGCCGCGAGGACGGTTCGTGCGACTTGGGGAGACGAGAAGGATACTTCGTTTGGTGCGATCCGGACTACCGGTCCATATTTCTGGTGCAGAGCAATGTGATCCAGATGTGTACGGCCGCGTGCGACAGAAAGTACTTTCCATATACGAGTGATGGAAGCCAGAAAGGGACCAGGGAAAGAGCGCAGGGGAGAGGAATATCGCTTGAATGCAGCCTGCAAAAAGAACAGACAAAACAAAACAATAACAGGGTGGGATGCTGCAAGGACAACCAAAGACCGGATGGTTGTGTGGATGACTGATGAGGGTTCTGCCATGTTGAATGACGATCACTCTATAGTGGACAACTTCCTCAGCTGAATATAATGCTTTCTGCAATACGATATCAAAGTCGTGAGCTTAGGAGGGAAAATGGTTGAAGTAGACATGAACATTTCAACCTCTATTTATACCGGAGAATGATTTCCGTCCCAAGTTCGTCTCAGGGCAGACATCTACTGACGTATTCTAGCCCACTCACAGATCATCGTTATAGTCGCTTTGACAATGTCTGGGAAGACTAGTGGAGAGTTGAGCTCGAGCTTCCGATAAGCCATTCTACCCATTATACGACGTGTCGACCACCCCATGATACCTGCCGCGTCCCCAAATTGTGGTTACTCAGATCTTATTAACCGGCATGAACTGCCATCATCCAATCATAGTATTCCGCTAAAATAATGGTAAGCCATCAGTCAGATCACTCCCCAGATAGTTCTAGAGAATATTTGGAGTGCGGAGTAGATACCTTGCCTTGAGGCTGACCGACATGTGGTTCATTGTATGCGGGTGCCGTAACAAGCCGTGCTGTAGTGTACAACGTGGACCAATGCACTCCTTATTGGCCTCGGTCGTTACATATTCTCCGGCAGTCCTCTACTTCTTTGCATATGCAGTCTCGGTCTTTCCAACCACGTTTGACAGGATATATCATACATATATCCTTGGACTTGGAGTAGCGTAAGTCCGTAGCTCCGAGGGGTAAGGTACGTACGCTTGTGTTTCGTGCGTGGAGGTTACAGGTGGTCAAAGCCGGATATACGAGAAACGTTGGGTCCATGCAGAAAGATGGGGCGATATTCTTCATCCTCGTTTGATGGTCCTTTTCTCGTTCAAATCGGTCTGATCTTTTCTGATCAGACGATATAGGTCGATCTTCGCGTTGAACAAGTCGCCCGCTGCCCATTGTTGATGACAGCCAACTTGGAAACATAAATCACATCAATCCCGGTAACAGCCGCTCGTCCAGCCAGCCGGTCATGTGGCCATCTCCGCTGATGGCCTGAATTTCGAACTTGACGTTGAGCATCAACATGACCTGAAGCTCGCGTAGAAGACTCATTTCTTCCGCCTCCAAGGGAGCTGACTCTTCGACAACTCTCAACAGATTTGAAGCTTTCCTTCGATCACTCGGTGCCAGCGCATTCGTCTTGTAATCAACATCAGTCAGCTGTGTCGGAAGCCTAGCATTGCCAACTGAACTTGTGATTGTCTGATCGGGGGCAAAAGGTGTATTCGAAGGATCTTGGCTGACTACGCTTCCAGAAGAAGAAATCGGCACCGAGGGCACGTTTCCCTGAAATGGCGTTGTTGGTGAATGCGGTATCATCGACATGATCTTCGGACAGAAGATATCACAGCTTTTGACACCCAACCAGAGAATACCAGGTGCTGTTACATTCTCTTCATGTCGTAAAGCCTGACTACCGAGCTTGTAAGTCCTCATGATACCGATTCCATCCGGGTCGAAGTCTACCAAGGCGTGGAGGGGAATGAATGGGTGCCGAGAATGTATTGCATGTAGGAATTGGCGAGTGGCTAGATCTGGGTACCCTTTTGCCTGTTAAATTATATGTCAGAATGTCTTTTTGAACAAACGGGTATATCAAGAGAACAGCACTGTTACTAATAGTCCAGGGCCAGCCGCGGAGTTGTCAAAATATCGTGCTGCTACGAGACTGCGGAATGTGGCCCGTCGATCTGTCAGTAAATCTAGACCTGGTGGCATGTAGGAATAATAAGAATCACCTCTTTCTCGATAATCATAACCCATTGAATACCATCAAGTGCGAGGTCGGTGAATGAGTTTGCGCCCGGAACTCCAGCATACTGTACCAGGGTTAGCTTTGTGAAGTGACTCCTCTCGATACTCGAACGGACCAATTCGCCTGATCCTCGACTGAAAGGGCCGCCCGCGACAAGCCCTTTCGATGTGGCGACCTGCAAGCGGTAAGCAATGGAATGGCCACTGGGTGAGAACATGAGCTTACAATGTTTAGTGCATCTCGGTTGACGCCAAACGTAAAGGCAATGTCATCAATGATCTGGTCAACGTAGCTCTGCCTCTCGAATAGGTCCTTGTTGAGGTAGAACATGTATCTGTATCTCCTGGTCAATAACAGGAAACGTCCAGAGCCAACATCAACCTAAAAGGAACATATCTATGCCCATCTCTACAAAGTATACTAACCTCTTTGTGATCGCCACGCCAGAACTGAGGGCCTCGTGGCAATGGTACAAGACGGTCAAATATGCTGCTACACAGAATTGAGTATAAGCCAAAGCGGAATTGGAGACATGCCAAAATGAACATACTGAATCTCCTCGCGCCAGAATTTGATGTGGTCGGAAACACCACTGCGCTCTCGCGGCCTGTCCTGCGACTGCGAATAGAAATTGAGAGAGGACGATTTTCTTGAAGGCAGTCCATAACATCTTCAATGATATCTTCGATCCTCGACATCAGGGTTGCAGGTGAATTCTCGACAATATTTGGGGATTCTTGGAGGTCATCATTGGCTTCAATATGAGCAGAAGGAGGCTCTTGGCTCATGGTGTCGCATTGCCTTTTGTTAAAGTAATCGTGCTTGTGACTGAAGGCTTCCTCATCGGCGCCTGTGGAATAAGAAGTGTCTGTTGGTGTTGAGTGTAAGCTTGCCTTTCTTTGCACGCCAGTATATCGAGCAAGCCGAGGTGAAACTACTCATTTCTGGTGCAGTCAGTTGTAGAATTGTTGTGTTTTGGTATTTGTGATAAAACACTTATGGTACACTCGGTTTGTCATGATGCACAGAATTTTGAGATGCATGCCAAAAAGATTACGTTCCTGCCAAAAATATCGCTTGACGACGTTCCTGCCCATCACTGAATTGTGACATTGTTCTGGAAGGTCAGAGGGAGGGACGATTCTGCGGAAAAGGTAATGGCTATGGACGGTGAGCCAATGACAGCGCGGAGCCCCTGCATGGGAGCGCCAAGTTAGCAGGGTTCCCGACAGTAAACCCGCGGAGCCCGCAAAGCGCTCCACTACAATGGCTCGAGGACATCCCCAGTTGCCATCTTCAGCGGGGGTCGACAGGCCTAGTGCGCCAAGCTCAGGTGCCTGGATTGACCGTAACTCCTTACCTCGAGGTGAACAGAACCAGAGCCAATTCCGGTCCAACTGACCTCTTGAAACACGTCTGACCACTTGCCTGGGTGCGCAAGACCGACATCATGGTCACTACACGCTCAAAAGCCTCCGGAGCCGCGGTGGTCAATGCCAATGGCAGCTCAGAGCTGAAGAAGCGCAAGACTGACACCGACATCGCGCCCCTCGAGTCTAAGCAACCGAAAGTGCGCGAAGAAACCGATGTCACAAGGTGGCGATGCATGGACGACGACGGGCGACTCACCTGGCACTACTTGGAAGACGAGGAAGACGCGAAAGAATGGCCTCAAAGCTACGCAGATAAATGGTACCTCGGACTTGATCTCGTAAGTTTTGGGCACACTTCAACAAGCAAAGTAATGCCAACGCTAAACAGTTGCGCTGCGTATAGAGTCTGCCAGATCTGCCGAAGCCCCAGAAACCGATCGATGCCGTGCGCAACGGCTTGACATTCTTTGAAAAGCTACAATTACCATCTGGAGAATGGGGAAGCGAATATGGCGGACCAATGTTCCTGCTGCCGGGCATCATCTTTGCGTGGCACGTCACCAAGACGCCGATTCCATGGTACAAGGCGACGGCAATCAAGAACTACCTCAAGGCGCGAGCACACCCCGAGGACGGTGGATGGGGTCTGCACATCGAAGGCGATAGTAGTATCTTTGGCACCGTTTTGAACTACACCGCACTGCGCCTTGTCGGTGTTGACGCAGACGAGCCCTTCATGGCGAAAGCCAGGACAACTCTGCAGAAGCTGGGTGGAGCGACGCATGCGCCGCATTGGGCCAAGTTCTGGCTCAGTCTTCTGGGCGTGGCCAAGTGGGATATCGTCAACCCTGTGCCTCCGGAGATCTGGCTGCTTCCCGACTGGTTTCCAGCCGCTCCCTGGAGGTGGTGGATTCACATCCGTCAAGTCTTTCTACCGATGGGCTATATCTACTCCAAGCAATGGTCATGTGAGGAAACAGATATCATCAGGGCTCTGAGGCAGGAAGTCTTTGCAGAGAAATGGGAAGACATTGACTGGAAGGGCAACCGAAACAGCATTGCTGCAATTGACAACTACCATCCGAAAACATGGCTTCTCAACACTGCAAACTGGTTCTTCGTCAACGTTTGGAACCCGTATTTCAGAACGAATGCCCTTGCCAATAAAGCCGAGGCCTGGTGCAGCAAGTTGATCGACATGGAAGACGCCAACACTGACTTTGCTGATCTTGCACCTGTCAATGCTGCCATGAACACGATTGTGTGCTACATCCGCGATGGTCCGGGGTCCTACACTGTGAAAAGGCACATTGAGAGACTGGAGGACAGTCTGTGGGTCAAGGATGAGGGTATGCTCAGCAATGGCACAAACGGTGTGCAGAATTGGGACACTGCCTTTGCCATTCAGGCTGTCGTGGATGCAGGTTTGGCCGATGACCCTCGCTGGAAGCCAATGCTCACTCGAGCTCTGGAGTTCCTGGACAGCCAACAGATCCGCGAGAACTGCGTGGACCAAGATGTCTGCTACAGACAACAGCGAAAGGGTGCTTGGGGTTTCAGCAACAGAGTACAGGGATATGCCGTGAGCGACTGCATCTCGGAAGCCTTGAAGTCGGTAATCTTGTTGCAGAAGACGCACAACTATCCAGAGCGTCTGGATGACCAGAGAATCTTTGATGCCATTGATACACTGCTGACCTACCAGAACGCTTCTGGTGCTTGTTCGTCGTATGAACCGACGCGCGGCAGCGAGCTTTTGGAGATGCTCAATGCTGCAGAGGTGTTTGGTAACATCATGGTGGAATACGATTACGTGGAGTGTTCAACGGCAGTCATCACTGCTCTGTCGCTTTTCAACAAGTACTGGCCTGATTACAGAGCAGACGATATCAAGAAGTTCAAGGACAGGGTACTTGTCTTCATCAAGAAGGCACAGTATCCTCACGGCGGATGGTACGGAAACTGGGGTATCTGCTTCACGTATGCCACCATGTTTGCCCTCGAGAGTTTGTCGAGCGTCGGAGAGACGTACGAAACCAGCTCGCACGCCAAAAAGGCTTGCGAATTTCTGATTTCAAAGCAGAGAGCCGACGGAGGCTGGTCGGAAGGTTACCGAGTGAGTAGCCATGCACCTAATCATTCTGATTATCATATCAATGCTAATTTGTTCAAAAACAGTCTTGCGAATCGCAAACCTTCCACGAACATCCGACGGGCTCGCAGGTAGTAATGACGTCTTGGGCACTCATTGGTCTGATGCATGCCAAATACCCTGACATTGAGCCTATCAGGAAGGGCATCAAGCTCATCATGGAAAGACAGCAGCCCAACGGAGAATGGCTGCCAGAGGCCATCGAGGGAGTGTTCAACAAGAGCTGCATGATTACATACCAGAACTACAAGTTCACCTTCACATTGAAGGCACTCGGCATGTTTGCTGAGAAGTTCCCAAATGAGACGGTGATTTGAGCAAAAGGTGGTACCAGAGTTGGATTACGACAGCTTATAGCACTGAACGAGATACCGAGGTGTGAGACACATAATGATAATATAATATGCCTAACATGGAGAATGTAGTTATGGGATCTAGACAGGGTGACACGGAGCTAGAAATCAGCTGATAGAATAATGTATTGGCATATGACTCTGGTACATGCTCTTGTCTTTTTTATTTTATTCTTATTTTTATTCTTCGGGGAATTTTTATGAAGGTGTGGAAGCAGTCAAACTTGAGGCGAGGGACCGCCGTGGGCCCCGGGCGGAACGCCATAGCTCCTTTCTAGGCGTACCGAGGAAGCCTAAAGTGGAAGAAAGCTTCAAGCTTCCTGGAGCTTCGACGCCCCGCCATCGGTTTGGCCCCCAAGCTGCCTGCGTGGCTGCCAATAACTTCATTCAGCCTGGGTCCAACCAACCAACTTCCAAACACATAAAAGCATCACTCCCCTCCCACCAAGGTCCAGAATCCTTTGCACGATTCTGCACGGTAGTCTTGGACTTGAAGCATCTAGCAACCAATATCCGTCAGGCAAAAGGCTCCATCCCTTCCGACAATCACGCACCGCATACACTCGAGTTCCAGTGCCCCGCCATGTCGGCCCTGGCAGATGAAGGCATTCGCCTGATCAAGGCCAGCAAGTACTCTGAGGGTATCGAAAAGCTGAGCCAAGCTCTGAAGGAGAGGAACTCTCCCCTCTGGATCATCGAACGCTCCAAAGCTTACCTGCGAACGAACGAACTCGATCTCGCTCTTTATGATGCCGAGCTTGCGCTCTCGATTGCCTTCAAGAGAGGCAGCCGTGATCTCATGATCGACGCACAGCTTCGACGAGCCATTACGCTGTTCCGCTTGAATCGATATGCAGACGCCGACGTATGCGCTTTCTGGGTCATTCGGTTGCTGGGAACCTTTCCAGCCTCGGAAGACGACGGCCAACAGAAAAAGGTGGACAGCAACGGCGACTACGCTGTCACATTGAAGGAGGTCCAAGAGGCAAATCAGGCTGAGGTGCAAGCCAGTAAGGATGCCGGTATTCACAACGCCATGGCCTCGGACAGATCCAAGGCTACCTCTACCCGTAATCTGGCCGTCACTTGGCGCATCAACGCCCTGACTGCCATGGAGGGCCTCGAGGCAGGTGCGCCAGGCCGGAAAGTCAGCGTGGTCAAGTACCCCACGCCATCAAACACTCCCCCTGCCAAAGCAGCTGAGAAGGTTGTCGAGATTGACGACGATGAGTCCGATAAGGAGCCCAACAAACCAAAGATCCCGCAACATATCCTGACTGGAGCCGCCGCTGCACCTTCCGGCCCCTGGACTTGGCGGGATACTTGGAGTCATTTCCAGGCAGAGCACAAGAAGCACGATGTCCGCGTGGACTGGTACGAGACTCAAACGGCGCTGAATGTGAGCTTGTTTGTCAAGAATGTTCCCAAGGACAGCGCCAAGGTGGACGCACAAGAGCGAAGTGTAAGTTGGTCCACTTGCAGATCACACGACGCGGTATTTGACATTTTCTAGGTGACCGTTAGCCCAATCGACAGCATCCCGACTGGCGCTTTCACATTGCATCTCAATGGGAAGATCAAGCCCTCTGAGACGCAGTTCACAGTAAAGTCGATGAAGATAGAGCTGTCGTTGAAGAAGGAACAACCTGGAGGGTGGCGAATCCTGCGAGATGGCGATGCCGATGCCAAGTTTTACAACGAAGCTCAGTTCATCCATCACGCCGAGTCACAAGGTCTTAATTCTGCTCAGTTCAATATCAACAATTTCGAAGGTGATCGTGATGCTTGGTATAGCACACTTTACAAGAAAGTATTTGAAGCAGGCAGCACCAATGGCTCGACTTCAGTCTCAGCTTCATCAGCCGAAGCCCAACCTACGCAGACTGCCACAACGTCCTCTGCTGTACCAGCCTCAAAGGTCAAAGACGCTGCACCTGCATATCCCACATCTTCTAAGTCTGGTCCGAAGAACTGGGACTCGATGCAGTTGGACGATGAGGAGGAGAAGCAAGAGACACCCGACGATTTCTTCAAGATGCTCTACAAGGATGCAGATCCTGACACTCGGCGGGCCATGATGAAGAGCTATACAGAGAGCAATGGCACAAGTCTCAGCACCAGCTGGGCCGAAGCATCCAAGAAGGATTACAAGACTGAGCCACCGGAGGGATCAGTGGCTAAGAAATGGGATGAGTAAGACAAGAGACTACCAAACTGGACATCTTGTTTTAGACCGACATCAAGCACGACAGCAGCAACGAGCATTCTGATGCGGGAAGTGGCTTCTCACGAATTGCATGGTTAAAAGGAAGCGAAAAGTTTTGCGAGGCGTAATGATACCGATACCACAAGCTGGAAGCAAAGTAGCATGTTAAAGCCAAAATTGAAAATGAACTTACTAAAATATGTTTCTGCTTCTCAGTGATAGATGTTTGCGATCGACTTCCCACTCGAGCTCAGTACTAAGTAATGGTCACGTGATTTGGTGGTGGCAGTCACTTTACCCACCTTCATTTTCAATAATACTTTTTTTCTCTATACCATCGCGACTTGGTAAAAATTGCTGTAATTTTCTCGACAACAGCCGAAGCTCCAGTACATTGTAGGCCTGGGTGAACCATACAGACTTCAGGTTTTTCTTTCGGCGTCCTTTGGTTGGGCATCTACAGCTGGTTATAAAATTTTCATCCACCATCCCACCTGCGCACCAATCAACTGGCTTGCGCATACATTACCAGAAAACACACCCCAGGGACTCAAAAAATCGCCTTCGGAGAACAGGTCATTTATGCAAAATGGCACCTACGCTCTCTGGAGACGAGATCGATGATCTGATCTACTTGGCCCGGGCCGGCGAGGATGCAGAGCTCACACAGCTGCTCAAGGAGCTAGCGGAGCGGGAGAAGGTTACAGTGGCCGAGGTGCTAGAGGCCGCGAGAGACGAAGGAAAGGCGACGTGCTTGCACATGGCAGCAGCAAACGGACATTCAAGTAAGTTTGTATGGGGAATGGCAAGGCGTTTTACATGATTGTGGGTTCGAGGGAAAGTTCTGCATCAAGAGAACGACCATCGTAAATTCATTCATGTATCACGTGCTCTTCAGGTCGGCGCTGTCTCGATCGATCAATCATATTGCTCCATGATGCTAACACCGATGACAGAAACCGTGACGCACATCCTCACACACCTTCCCACATCATCACTGCCGTCCCCGGGGCCCAGCAGCACGTCGCCGTCGTCGGGCTCGATCGCGCCGCCGGAGGCGTACATCAACGTGGCCAACGAGTACGGCAATACGGCGCTGCACTGGGCGTGCCTGGGCGGGCACCTGGACACGATCAAGCTTCTGCTGTCGCGCGGCGCCAACCCCACCGTGGCCAACGCCAAGGACCAGATCCCCCTCGACTGCGCCGCCTTCAACAACCACATGCACGTCGTCGAGCACTTCCTCAGCCAGAGCCGGCAGAAGGAGGAGCAGAACGCCAAGGAGGGCGGCCTCGAGGGCGCCGTCGGCGGCGTCGAGGTCGACGTCGAGGAGGACGTCGAGGAGGAGAACGTTGGCGAGAGCAGCAAGGCATAGAATGCGTGGGGTGCGAGGACGCATGGATTTACGACTTGCTATAAAGCAGCAGATACAGGGGCCATTTACTTGCACGTTTCGACTTTTGCGAGAGTGGCCACGGAATGAACAAAAAATGAGATTAGAATCACGTCCCGAACATCATGTCTTCTACAACGGCCAAATGTATTCGGCCGTGATCGGGTATTCTTCTCGTGGCTTATTGCGCATTTATTACATCACCTGCCGGGCATCTTTTCTTACGGAAAATCAAGCGAGACCGAACTGGTTTGATGCACAAGGCTTTATTGAGAGTAAGTCATATGAAATACTTTTGCACACTCCTCTAAAACACACTTCCGTCCTTCCCTAGTCTCTTCACTCTATCATCTCCGCACTTCAACGTCTCCGCGTCCTTACTTCCTCCAACTTCTCCTGCTTCCCTTCCTCCTGTTCAGCTTTTCAGCTGAGCTTCTTCTTGAAGCCTTGCGTGGTCTTCGCGATCGGATGACGCACCGCCGCAGGCCTGGCACGCTGATATCGACACTGCGATATCAAATGCATGAACCAGTACAATTTTCGCAATGCTTCTGTTGTACTAGAATAACCAGAAAGCCTACAGGAACAATGTCCCTTGTTGCTTCCGTATAACAATTAAACCTATTAGAATCTGCCTTATACATCCGCCCGCCCATAAATCAAACCGGAAACCGACACTTGTGGCGGTTCCCAAACGGCACGTCGATGATAAAGTGCTCCGTCATCTTGATGTTGCCGAACTGACCCATCTTGCCGCGAAACTTGTGCTCGGCGCGGCTCGACCGCGCCGCGGACCGCAGCTGCGTCGCCATCAGCGCGCGCTGCGTGGTCGCCGGCAGGCTGGCCATCATCTGCATGTCCGAGGCGCGGATCGTCTTGTGCGATATGGCGCGGGAACGGTTGTTCAGGGCTGACGAGGGGCTGATTGTCGATGGTGATAGTGTTGATGGGTTTGGTGCGAGGGGTGTAGTGTCAGAATCTGCTGATGATTCTCGGTCGTTGTCTGAAGATGATGAAGCGGAAGAGCTATGCCGAGCTTTTTGCGTTAATGAGGGACTTGAAGATGGTATCATGGCGCAGTTGCCGCGCAGCTTCTTCTGCGTGCGTGACTGTGATGCCGAGGTGGTCGTCAAAGTCTTGTGGGATCTCGATTTCGATTTGCGGAATCCGGCGTCTGGTCGATGGGATATCGTCTTGCCTGACGGAAGACGTATCGTTGTGCTGTCGATGTATCTGAGGCCATTTCCGTTTAAGCTCTGGTAAATATCATCTTCTTCGTCTTCGTCCGAGATGTAGGTGTCGTCTGAGCTCAGACTATATTCGTATTCTTTGTCGGAATCTTCCCCGACGATCCGCCTTAGCGGCGGAGAATCTTGAATCAAGAGAGCCGGCATTGTTGTTGTAGTGGTTGTAGTGTCTATGGTTGCTGCGCCTATCATTGATTGTTTGACTTGGTTCTTCGAGGAAGTGTTTCTCTTTGGTCCAGTAACTTTGGCTTGTAAGTTGAGAGGCTCTGGATGGTAAGTTGTAGTTGATGTGATTTGTTCTTCAGATTTACTCTATCGATGATCTGACGAAGGGAATTATATATCCATCAATGTTCCGGACCCTTTCCTACCCAGTATGCCTTATTTCAGATAATACTCCATTCTACCAATGTTGCATATGATTCATTCTGGACATTACAGTCTTTGTCTCACCCTTCTTCTCTGGTATGTTGAAGTGATTCATTCTTGGCGGTACCAGTTTGGTTTAGCGCGGATGAATCATAATGGTTGTCTCTCATACGACGTGCCACAAGCTCAGCGCACTGCCTCAATTGGCGGTGGCATTGCGCAGCTACCTTCTCCTCATGTAGATAATATGTGTATTTCGTATACCGGACTGCATTTCATGTCGGAAGAAAAGTGCGCCGATAACTTCGGATGTGTGCAGCTCATGAGGTTGTAGAAATATTTCGATGGTTCCGATCGCTGTATACTGTTGATGGGCGGTACCGTAAGATACGCAATCTGCCTTGCGAAACTCATATGCCACAAAAATCTGGAAGACAACACGAAACTTCCCAATCATTGTCGCTATGGCTATTTGTTGTGAATTTTTGCCTCTTATAGAGTCTGCGAAGCTCGATAACAAAGAAATCTAAAGTCTGATTGTGCCAGTTTACGAATCGGAGTTTTGCACACAACTGGAAGAAATAAACAAGTAAGGCATCACAGTTTCCATAACTTCGGAATCAAGTTTTCGAATGACACCAGAATTTTTTTTTATCCCGTCGTCAGATGATTTGCTTTATCTAGTAGATTGCCAGAGGTTCAGCAGGTCATCTTGAGTCCACTGGATCTGGTTTTCACTGCCAGAACTCATGGCCTGAACGAGAACGCGGCGCCCGGGGCCAGCTTTCATGGCATACTGCTCCAAGTATATATCGATTTTAGAGCAGAGTTGATGATATGCTTGAGTTATAGTAGTCATGGTCGATTGTAATCGCCGAGGAGGAAGATGTCTTAAATCACCTTGTGTCGTGTGCATGAACGTGCCGATTTCGCCTGTTGCATTCTTGGCAGGAAGTGTCCCGTTTCGGCGTTTCGCAACTCCATATTCAGTCCCAACTGGAAGAGATAGCAGTCACCGGATCGTCGTCTCTTGGCTACATCATCGCAAGCAAGAAACCACAATTGCGAATTTTGGTGCTAAGATCTCGTGCTAACGGATCTCCGAGTCGCTAGCAGACGGCGGCGATGGAAGTCGGATGTACGTAGGGCTGAAAGCTTAATCGGATCTTCCCGTTCTGGTTGTTCTTCGCTGTCTCGGATTTCTCTCGGTCTTGTGGATAACTGAAATCCACCTTGGGAATCTTTTCTCAGGCTATAAAGAAAGGTTTTGGTCGTTGGCATTGCTTGGCGCAGGGTGTTATCGTGAAATGATTAGTCACAGTCATCAAAGTCGCGGTCGGTTTCCCGCCGGGCTCTGATCTATCTTCGGTCCACGCTTGGCAACTCGCCTCTGCATGAGCTTATCTCCTCGAACTTTCGGAAAGAATGCCTGAGATGTTTCGAAAACGGAAATGCCGAGGAATCTTCTGACTTTTACTCTCGATACAGGCTTCCAACGATGCCCAAGCATTGCTAGAGTTCTGAAAAAGACGGCAGCATCTCGGCGCAGGATCATATTCGAGGCCCACTGGGCCCCATTTTATCCACGGGAATGGCTCGCACCATGTGGTGCCAGGCCTAGTCGAGGCCGGGCAACATGCCACAGATGGCTCTATGAGAATCCACTGCTGTCGGATCCATTGCGTGTGGCCGGGAACTGAGTCGGGAACTGCGACGGCATTGGCATTGAGTTCGTAGAAACTTGACCCGCCGCTGTCATGTATTTGAAGGTTATGCGGCGCCCAAGAGGTTGCTCCCAGTGGGAGCCTGGTTCCTCTTCAACTCGCCAACGACGGTCTACATCGTACGACAACATCGAGTACGAACCAAAATATCGACAGATCGATCGATACCCACAAGGCTGCAGATATGTCAGATACCACGCCAACCCGAGTACAATCCGAGATCGATCCGGACCCAGCTCAACAGGGCCCGTCGACGACAATGGAGAAGGTCGGTTCTACGACCGTGGAGGAAATCGACCTGTCTCATAGGCCAGACGGTGGACTAGACGCATGGCTCCAAGTGCTGAGCGCCTGGTGCGTCATCTTTAGCACCTTTGGGTTGGTGAACTGCTTTGGTGTTTACCAAACGTACTATGAGCAAGTCTTGCTGCCGGACAGCTCTTCGTCGTCCATCTCATGGGTGGGCTCGATCCAAGGGTTCCTGCTTCTGGCTGGTGGCATCTTCTCGGGGCCTTTGTTCGACATGGGCTACTTTCGACAACTCCTCTACTGCGGTCTGTTCTTGATCATCTTTGGTCAGTTCATGACCTCGCTCTGCACAGAGTACTGGCAAGTCCTTCTGGCCCAGGGTTTCTGCATTGGACTCGGATGTGCCTTGACGTTTCCTCCTTCGACGGCTACTCTGTCTCAATACTTTTCGAGGCGGATAGCATTGGCAACCGGATTGGCATCATCAGGGTCGCCACTGGCCGGTACTGTGCTGCCGATTGCTTTCAACCAACTCGTCGACAGGTTGGGCTTTGGGTGGGCCACTCGAATTATTGCATTCATCCTGCTCGGCGTCGCAGTCGTCCCTCTCATGTTCTTTAAGACGAGACTGCCTCCCTCGAAACACCGACGGGCCCTTATTGACATGTCTGCATTCACGGACGTGCCTTTCATGATCTTCGTCACCGGCTCATTCTTTTGCTTCATGGGACTCTACATCCCCTTCTTCTACATTGAGCTTTTCAGCATAGACCACAGTCTGGCAAGCGATACGTTTGCTCCTTACATGGTCGCCATCATGAACGGAGTCAGCGTTCCTGGCCGTATTGTGCCCGGCGTCGTCTCAGACCTGATCGGCTCGCCCACGATAGTCATGGGCGGTTGTGCCCTTCTCTCGTGCATTCTCGCCTTTGCCTGGATTGGTATTCGAAACCACGGTGGCGCAATTGCCTTTGCAGTCCTCTACGGAGGATTCAGCGGTGGTGTAGTCAGCAGCCACCCGTCGGGCATCTTCTCGCTCACTTCAGACCACACACGAATGGGAACACGGCTAGGCATGGCTTGCTTTGTGGCCGGAGTTGCCCTCTTGATTGGAACGCCCATCGCTGGAGCCATACTGGGCACTGGTGATGCGAACGAGGCTAGATGGGATGGACTGATCGCATTTTGTGCCATCTCCATGTTCCTTGGAGCCTGTCTCGTTTTGACCGTGGGAGTGATGGGCAAGCTGCGCCTGCGCCGGAAACTGCGGGACGAGTTATAAGGTGCTCTGAGATGGAGGAGGACAGCGACTGATTTTTGAAGAAGAGGGAACAATGATAGAAAAATAGGTCATAATATCGAGACAATCAAACCATGCCCGCGGATTGATAAGCCTGCATGTGCATTATCTCACCCACAAGCACCCATGGCTCCGGGCGGGCTTCAAGCTCCCCTCCCGTTTGTCGCCGCTATTGTTGCAGCGTTTGAGGCTTCGGCAACCCGTCTAAGCATTGCCCTCCAGGCCTTGTATGCACACCTAGTGGAACTCTTTGCCATGCACGCGGATCGTCCCTCGTTGTCTGTATGTAGGTTCCGCTAAGCCAGCTTCATCATCCACGCGCGAGTCGCAACAAATTTCTTGAAGTCCCATTTCTTCAATCCCAAACACCTCTTTCTTCTCATCACAACTCACTGTCATCCCTTCTGTCGCTCTCGACAAGCCGGACGAAAACAAGACTCCAGACGCGACCACCGACAATTTTACGCATCACAGCATCGGACCACATCCCTCTTTCCGATCCTTTTTTTTTTTTTTCCTCCTCGTCCACTCTGCACACTGTCGCGCGCGTTGAGACTGCCGAGTGACGCGTCGTGCATCCCTGCCTGCATTTACTTACATAAGCTGGCTGGAACCAGAAGCAGTTTAGTGGTCACCGACCCCGGTTTCTGCTACGTTAGTGGCTGGCGGTTCTGTCGGTGAGCACTGTGAACGGCACTGACGGTGCTCCGATTAGCAGTCAAGCAACCGCCTCCAGACAATTGAGTCCCACCTGCCACCACCACGGTACGTACACCACCTACCTACCTACCTACAGCTGAAAACCTTTTTTTTGAAGCACAAGGCCGCCTGCCCGAAAGAAAAAAAAAAGTGTCAAAACCCACGAAGCCTTGCAGCTGCGAATACCACGGATTGGATGCCGCGTGGAAGTGCAGACTGGTGTTCCTGCCGCTTTCTAGGATGATGACAATTGGATTCTAGTGCTGATCTGTTACCTACAGCGCCGATTCCAGAATTTTCCTTGGTCGACAGGATAATACTATTCTATGCGCAGAGTGTTCTTATTCTATTCTCACCTGTTTCACTAGGTTGTCCGCCTCCCTGGTAAGTAAATCCCCCGTGTCATGGGCTCCCTAACCTACCTACTGATTAGGTAGCCCGCGCACCTGATTAGCGGGCGACTCAGCGCTGACATGACCTGCTCCCTTCTAGTACAACCTGGCACCCCCACCATCTGCCCTCGGCGAGAGTTTTACTACTGTATTCCGGATTCCCATTCGGAAACATTCTCTCACCAAGTGGAAGAAGGGAGAGACCGCCTTTGTTCTGTTTGCCGACCGGCCGCCCGATAACTGACACTGGAGCTGCACTTTTGCAGCTCGTCGCCAAAACGTCTTCTTCAAAGAAAAGGAAGATCAGGCGTTCACCCAGAGAAGAGGCCATAGACAGCCCCTCACCCGACACTCCACTGCAGTCCTGCGAGACCGACGATAACCCAAACTTCTCTTTCACCTCGGCGACCTTTGCACCATCGCCGCGGGGTGACTCGGTGCCGCCAGCCTCCAGCGTACCCTCGCATCTCCTCCCCGATTACGCACAGTCCGTCGCCAGCTGCTCCTCGGCGGGCGATAGCCCTCCAGCTCTGAATAGCGCCAGAGGCTCGTCGCCCCTCACCGTCAAGCCCGCGTATCATAGAAGTATTATGGGCGGCGCTGCAGAATTCCCAGACCGCGCTTCCTCACCGCTGAAAAGAAGAGCCTCCAGCATGGATCCCGAGACCAACGAGGAAGGCGTCCCTAACGAAGACGTTGACATGGTTACGGTACCTCCGGCTGAACCGTCAGCCCCAGCCGCTGCTGTCCCTGCAGCTACAGAGGAAGCACAGGCGGCAGGCCAAGATTTGTCGCAACCACCCGAGTCAATTGAGGCGCACATCAAGTCGATACGCACTCTTTGCGAAGAGTTTGAGTCGAGGCCCTTGGAGAAGGGCGACGAAGGCTACATTGTATCGCGAAAGTGGGTTGAGTCAGTCATCGGCGACTCCAAGGACTCCAAAAAGGCTGTGGCCCCCGACCCGACAAATATTCAGCCAGTTGATAACTCGGACATCATTTGGGAGGTTCTCGATGATCCCATGGTCGGCACCACTGTTGATCCTCTCAAGAAGAAGTTTGTCCGACTGAAGCCCGGCATTGGACTTGAACAGTTCACAGTCTTTCCTCAGACAGCATGGACTCTGATCATGCAATGGCCAGGCCTGGCCGAGGGACAAATCCCCATTGTCAGATATGCTCATCCGACGAGCGACAATGAGTTTGACCCAAATGTGCAGCTCGAGTTGCATCCGCCCGTCTTCAGCATCTACCGCCTGTGGTCTGCTCACAGCCCTATCGCGATCAAGCAGATTATCAAAAGCAAGCACCCTCCTCCCCCACGCCTCGCCCGGAGTCGCACTTTCAAGTGGAGTTCATTCCTCAAGCAGTGCAAATCCTTGACAGACATCGAGCTCAAGTCCAAGGTCCGGGTCTGGAGAGTGCCCCCGAAGCTGCCTACGACTGCTCCGGTCAGCGGTTCTGCGCTCACGCCGCCCTCCTCGCCCCCGGCCGAAGGTTCTGACAGCTCTCAGGACTCGTGGCCTCACATGCTGATCGATGTCAACACTTTCATCGCTCTAGAAGATCCTGCCGAGCGTGAAAAGGTTGACTTTGCAGATGTAACCACGAATGACAACTACAATGGCCATATGGACCTTGTGAAACTCGCGCTCTCTACCGATCAGGCTATTGTTCTGGATGAGCACGTCACTGGCACAGAATTTGTTTCGACCTTTACCACCTCACAAGCTTCGGAAAAGCTGCCTGCCCCAAGGGCCAACTCCGCTGGTGTGCTCGGAACTCGTAATGCTAGAAGCGGCAGAACCAGCCCTGCACCATCTGGGCCATTGACCCGTGGCAGAGCTAACAAGTCTGGACGGGTCGTGGGATGTACAGGATTGGGCAATCTCGGCAACACGTGCTACATGAACTCTGCACTGCAGTGTGTGCGTAGCGTCGAAGAGCTCACAAAGTACTTCTTGTCAGGAGAGTGGGAGGAAGAGGTCAACCGCGACAATGTGCTGGCGCACAACGGAGATGTGGCTCTGGCGTATGCACTGCTTCTCAAGGAGATTTATAAAGAAACCCCGCCGCCTTCAGTCACTCCGCGACACTTCAAGAGCACGCTTGGCCGATATGCACCAGCATTCTCTGGATATGGTCAACAAGATTCTCAGGAATTTGTTGGATTCCTGCTGGATGGCTTACAAGAGGATCTCAGCCGAATTAAGAAGAAGCCTTACATCGAAAAGCCAGATTCGACTGACGAAATGATCAATGACCCAAAGGCTATTGCCAAGATGGCTGAGCAGGTCTGGGACATTACAAAGCGACGAGATGATTCGGTCATAGCAGACCTCTTCACGGGTTTGTACAAGTCCACGCTGGTTTGTCCGGATCCAAGCTGTGCCAAGGTCAGCATCACTTTTGATCCTTTCAACAGTTTGAGTCTGCCCTTGCCAATCCAGAACAAGTGGTCTCATACTGTGAAGTTCTTTCCACTCAACGACCGACCCGTGGACATCAGAGTCGAGCTAGACAAGTCTTCCTCCATCAAGCAACTCAAGGATTTTGTCAGTAGCCGTACTGGAGTCCCCGCAGACAGACTGCATGCTGCCGAGCACTGGAAAGGCAAGTACTACAAGCAGTACCCCAATGGTGCATGCGCATCGGAAGAGATCGGAGGCGGCGACGATGCTTGGGTATACGAACTCGAAGCGGTTCCCACAAACTGGAACTCTGCAGAGTCGAGAAAGCTGGAAGGCTCCAAGGGCAGACGTTCCATGCTGGAGGAGGCTGAAGAGCCCAGCAATGAAGTCTACGAGGCTATGCTCGTCCCCATCTTTCATCGCCTAGCCAAGGACAACGCTTCCTATGGTCAAAAACGACCAACATGTCTTGTGCCCTATTTCATTGTTGTAAACCCTGAAGAGGTGAGTTCATTCTTCTGTCACCCCTTTGCTTTTCACCCTACCGCCAGAATACATATACTGACATCAACCAGTCTCGAGACGAGGACGCCATTCGCCGCAAGGTTCTCCAAAAGATCGCCACACTGACCAAGCATCAGTTCTTTGCTCGTGATGGGACTGAGTCGCCCGAGTCGGCAGAGTACGTCAATACCGGCTCCGATTTGAGCTCCAACGAAGGCAAAGTCGTTGCCCAATCTGTCCAGGGCGAAGATGACATGGTGGACATCACTATGCGAGATGCTGGCGATGCCAAGTCAGCCGAGAATGGAGAAGACAAGCAGTCTACAAAGGTCCACCAGTTCAACCAGAGCCCTCCGACATGGGTGGATCCCAAGGAGTTCTTGCCCGGCGAACTGCAAAACATGTTCGAGCTCAGCTACATTACTGAAAGCGGGTCCCTCCTGGCTACTGGCAACAACAGTGTCAACGAATCCTCGGAATACCCGAAACTGTCCTCTAGAGTCCCCGAATCTGCCGCTTCAGACGATGGTGGCGATAGCGAGACGAACGGCACAGCCTCTCACGACGAGGAAAGCCAGGATGAGTCTTCGCAGCAAAGTCCAGAGATGCCACCTACCAGGATGGCTGATGAAGAGAGCGAGGAAGATGAACCGACACCTGTTGTCAAGGTACGCTTACGACAGCCATTACTTCCCGCCACCTGGACAAACAGAGGTTACCTTCAAGTGAAGCGACCAGTCCGGAGAAGCAGCAGGATACTAACAGATCCTCAGATCCCGCACAGGCCCAAGGACAAGTCCAACACGAAGCTGCCTGGTGGGGCCAAGAAGGTGAAGCCGCCCAAGAAATACGGTAAGAAGGGCAGCAAGAAAGCGCAAAGGCAGGCAACAACACTGGCCCGGAAACAGCAAGCCAAACAAGAGCGCGAGAAGGCCAGCAGTGTTCACATTGAGACTGTAGACTCTGGTGCAGATGGTGGTCCTCTTATTCGACTTCGGGAAGCGATCGTTGTCGACTGGACCGAGGGTGCTTATAACGCTCTGTTCGAGGAGAATAACGGCACTTGGACTTCTTGCGAAACATTGGCAGACCCAGAACTGGATAAGGCCCAGCTGTCTCGTGCCAGACGCAAGAAGAATGGCATCAGCCTCGAGGATTGCCTTGACGAGTTTGAGCGCGAGGAGGTCCTTTCCGAGCACGATACGTGGTATTGCCCTCGCTGCAAACAGCACCAACGTGCCTCCAAGAAGTTTGACTTGTGGAAGACTCCAGACATCCTGGTGGTCCACTTGAAGAGATTCAGCTCGAGCGGCTGGCGTAGGGAAAAGCTGGACGTTCTGGTTGACTTCCCTGTCGAAGGTCTAGATCTCACACAACGAGTATTTGAACCTGAGAGCGGCAGAACAGAGATCTATGATCTGATTGGCGTTGATTGTCACTGGGGAGGCTTGGGAGGCGGTCATTACACCGCCCATGCCAAGAACTTTGTCGATGGCCAGTGGTACTCGTACAATGGTGAGTCATTCCAAAGCAACCTGTTTCGAGATATATCTAACATGAGCTTCTAGACTCGTCTGTGTCAAGAGCAAACCCCGATAAGATCGTGGATACGTCTGCCTATCTGCTCTTCTACCGCCGGCGGTCAGACACTCCTCTTGGTGGCCCGCGTTTCAAGGAAATCATTGATGCGCTCGACAATCCCGGACTGGATGACGATGATGCCAACTCGGGGGAAGGCAGGCGACTCGACGAGGGTTCCTCCCCAACTGGGTCGTCGAGCGCATTCCAGGAGCAAGGTCTCGGAGCTACTCGCCAGCGCCAGCAAGGCACTCATGGTGGTAGTACCAATGCTTTCGACTCGAAGAGCGATGACGGAAACATGCAGCTCACCGATGCGACATTCGATGACGGTAATCAGCCCCTACGCCGAAGCATCGAGGAAGACGAGGGCATCGGAATGAGCGAAACCCCCC
Source organism: Pestalotiopsis sp. LF_19_12 (assembly GCA_023510015.1). Classification (NCBI taxonomy): domain Eukaryota; kingdom Fungi; phylum Ascomycota; class Sordariomycetes; order Amphisphaeriales; family Sporocadaceae; genus Pestalotiopsis; species Pestalotiopsis sp. LF_19_12. The sequence goes on along the minus strand of JALYBT010000170.1, from coordinate 41,739 downwards.
ATCAGACGTCTGCTAATGCGTACCAGCAAAGTTGGGACTTCAACATGTTGACCAGTAAAAACATGGCCGACAGTGACATGGCCCATGACAGTCCCCTTGGCTCCGGTGCTGCGACTGACGAAGCCCAGCACGACTCCTCTGGCGACGAGGTCTTCAGTCGTGCTGGCGACCTGGACCAAGACACGGACATGGATAACGTCCCCGGCGCTAGCCACATCGAGCTCGTAAAGGCGGCTGGCCCGGAGCCTCCTGCGTATGGCGAGGAGCCTCCGCCGCCGGACTACAGAGGCGAGATATCTCGCGAGGACATGCCTCAGTTCTGGAACAACAAGCAGGATGTCCACGAGGTCACCGCCAAGGGTGACGACCAGAAATCCGACGAGGCCGTTGAGATCCGGGTTGATGAAGAAGATGATAAGGACAAGCAGGTTTAGAACACCGGCAAAACCAACGCCGGCAAAATCCGCTGCAATCTCTTGTGATGCTTTGGCCATGCCTGAAGTATCCTCCCGCGCAACCGACGCAAGCATTGCTACTCGACCAACTAGTCTGCACTTATGCAGATGCTGCTAGGGCTAGCCGACGTTTTGCGCTGAAATTGAGATCAAGAATCCGCCTCTAGAGCATTTTGTGTCTAGGACGGCACGGATTTCGAGATTGCTAGCACGATCAGCCGAAGAAAAGTAGAGGATATCTATCTGGGGCGACCCCAAGGACCAGGACTGGACGAAAAGGAAACAAACACTACAAGAAAACATTTCTAGAGCTAGAATCGGTGCTCAAACAGAAGCACATTGGAGGCATTGTTTGATATCATCAGAGTAAGAGAGAGTGTTACACTTTTGGGTGTAATGCCTTATTCTTGACATACGCATTTGCATTACATGGTTTTGGCATGGAACGACATGTACCCTTGGCGTCTTGTCGGGAACCCGAAAAAGAAAGATAGAATGATGAATACATTGATTGCATATTACTGAATTGGTTTTGGTGAACTTGAATCGAGGTTACCTATCCATCTCCATTTGAGAGCAGGAACTTGGTGATATGCTGTGAAGACCGGTTGTACTCGAGATGCACGCAAGATAAATGTAGTAGAGCACGTTGCAAACGGACGTAATACTCTGGATCCAAGAATTTGATTGCATTGTTTTTGAGTTTCAATTCATCATGAACCATGTTCATCTCAGCCATAGTCATGGCTCTAAGTTCATCAAATAGCAAAAATCGAAATCATGATTCCGCGAGTGCTTGTAGCAACATAAATAACATGCGAGTGACATGACTCTCCTCAGCAAAACCCCCCAACTCCAAAATACCAAAAATCATACTACCGAGCAGCTCCTTTACCAGCTGGTGACAATCTTCTCCATGGCCTCAAGCAGAATGTCGGCGTGCGACTTCTCAAAGATCAGCATGGGCCGGAGGCGGACGGCGTTGGCACCGCTGCCGCCAATGTTGACGCCAAACTTCTTGGCCTTGACGAGGAACTGGTCGCGCTTGGGGTTGTCAAAGGCGATGAAGGTGCCCTGGTCCTTGCCGCGGAGGTTCTGGAAGTCCTGCGGGTACTTCTTGGCGAGCTCCTCGATCTTGCCAAAGAGGTAGTCTCCGACCTTGGCGGTCTCCTCGACGAGGTTGTTGCGCTCAATCTCCTCGATGATGGCGCGGAAGAGGATGGCGCGGGCCGGGTCGCCCATCCAGGTGTTGAACTGGCGGTAGGGCTTGTTGGGGCGGAGCTCGGGGTTGCCAAAGTAGTAGCCAGCGGTCTGAGCCTTCTTGGAGAAGGTCACCATGTCGGGGGGAGTGGGAAGGTCCCAGTGGTCGTGGGCCCAGAACTTGCCGGTGGCACCGACACCAGTCTGGACCTCGTCGACGATCAGGAGGACGTCGTGCTTCTTGGTGAGCTCACGCAGACCGCGGAAGAAGGCGGGGGAGGCGTGGTTGTCACCACCCTCGGACTGGATGGGCTCGACGATGACGGCGGCCGGGGGCAGGTGCCAGGTCTTGATGAGCTTCTCAACCTCGGCGAGCGCGTCAGCCTCGGCCTTGGCGTTCTCCTCGGCGTGCTCCTCGAGAGGGTACTTGAGCTGGGGGAAGGTAGCCTGGGGCCAGTCGAAGGCGGGAATATCGAGCTTGTGGATGGGCTTGGAGCGGGTGGTGGAGAGAGAGCCGAACAGACGGCCGTGGAAACCGGTCTTGAAGGACAGGATGGAGAGCTGGGAAGCACCAGGCGACTGGTTGTTCATGGCAGTCTCCATCTCCTCCTCGGTGAACTCAACGGCAGGGCCACCTCGCTCCTTTTGCCGCCTCCACATGAAAGCTGCCTTGTATGCCGTCTCGTTGGCGTCGGAACCGGCCATGGCGGTGAAGACCTGGTTCAGGCCCTTGGGGGCAACCTTGAGGATACCGGTCTCGAGAATCTCAGCCCAGTCGTGGGAGGGGAAGTTGCCGAGTGCGGGTCTGTTGATAATGGCGTTGACCATCTCGGGGCTCTGGGCAGCCTTGACGAGGGCTGGGTTGTTGTAACCGACCGGGATCGAGGCAATCTGGGCGTAGCTGGACTGGAGTCAGTATTCTTGTCTGGTGATTGCTACACGGCGTCACTTACACATCGAGGAGAGTGTTGCCATCGGGGTCGACAATGTAGTTGCCGAAACTCTTGGTGTAGTCGGCGAGCATGTTCATGCTGCGGGTGTCGAACACCGTGTCCAGCTTGGTAACATGCTCCTGGGACTTGGGACCGGGGATATCGGTCTTGACGATAGGGGCCTGGACCTCGCCCTGGTAGTAGGAAGAGGCCATTCTGCTCGAGGAGACGGCGATGGTCTGTCTGAGAGTGGAAGGAGCAGCAATTCGCTTGCTGGCAGCCAGAATTGGCCGCATGCCGGCAGCACGGAGGGCAGCCATGATTGCTTTATGTTGTAGAATGTCGTCTGGGTGGACCAGTCGCTGATGTGATCTCTTACACACAATCGAGGTATATGGGTGGTGGCTGGCAACAATTAAGTTCCGCCGAGGTCAAGTTCGCCGAGTGAAGGGCTGGCTTTGGTGTGTAGTACCAAGCACGATCCAATTGACAGCAGAAGAGTGTCAGAGGAAGTAAAATAAGTCGAAAGTTACAGAGACACAGATGAGAGCCAAGAACCAAGGAGGGAAGGGTTTCACAGGCGGGCTATCATCAGCCTCTTAAAGAAAGCTTGGGCAACGGCCAAACCAAACAAGACGGGCCAAGGCCAAGATCGAGGGACAGGACGGTACCTAGCTCTTTGCGGGGAGCCGACAGTGGCGTCTCATTGGCGAGATCCAGCGATCTTCGGGGGGTCGAGAGAGTGGCACGCCACAGGGGTCCAGCAGTGACGCAAAGGGCTGTCAGAGAGGGCTGGGCCAGTGAGCAGCTGGTTTAATGCAATAGCTCTGTCATGGATCAGAGGCGAACCTGCGACCGCCGCGATCTGGACGAGGCCCCATGATCACGGTATAGTGCCGCTGTAGTGTACGAAGTACGAGTTACTACTACTGTACTACTATGCAACGGAAATGCTGCCGCATGTGCTTTCCTAATTGATTCCCATACGCATCTTCCATTGGATTGGTGTTACTCAAGCGAATTCCCAGATCCCCTCGGGATTCCTTGTTCTCTGAAAGATGCGCTGCAGCTGCTTTCTGCACCTCGATAAACGCAGATAAGAACGCATGTCTCCCAACCCCACCTCTTCTAACCTCTAGGCAGAATATGGTAAGTCTACGCGGCCACCATCTGTCGATGCCCCAGAATATGGCGGGGTTGCTCTGCAAACAGCTTCGAATGCGATAAGGCTAAAGGTAGGAGAGATCCGAGCTCCAGGTGTTTGGTTCCTATGATTGCCACGGACAAACAACAGGCTCGGCACCGATGTCGCTGTCGGATGGGATTATAGAGTTTCCTGTTGCTCATATATTGTCGAAATCGGGAAGGTTCTCGCGGCCCGTAACCTGTTTGGTCATGCCATTTTCTTGGAGGTCTTTTCGGATTCATCCATTACTGTTTACATTATATGGTACCGAATATATCGAATAATTCCATTCAATGAAGTCTTTCGGCTTCGCTACAGGCCGAAGTGCTTCATCAACGATGCGTCTATCTGGGATTGACCACTCTGCTCGCTTCCCTCAAGCATAGTCTTCACGATCGCTCCAGCCCGGTTGCAGATACTCCCAGTCCTGGTTAAAGTCAAAGCTGGTCTGATACTGGCCGTAGCTGAACAGCGTGATGCCGTCCAACTTGGCGCCGTCGTCGGTCTGCGCCCACAGGCTGACGGCGAGCAGGTTCCTGCCCTGGTTGTTGATGACGCCCGGCGGCACCGGGAACCGCGTCTGCGGCCCGAGCTGAGGCACGTACTTGCCGTACTGGTAGCCGTTGACCCAGAGCATCACCCGGGCGACCGTGCCCTCGGGCGCCGCGAACTCGAATCCCAGCGGCACGTCGAGGTCCTCGTCGATGGCCAGGTCAAAGTCTGTCGTGTAGAACGCGATGCCGGACTGGTTCAGGCCCTCGTACGGGCTGGAGTCGCCGAACTCGGTCGGCGACGATGCCGCGTCGAAGCCCGGCAGGAACCAGCCGAGGCGCTCGCCATACAGACCGCCCTCGTTCATGGGGCCGCGGACGGGGTCGATGTTGGCCGGGCCGCCCGCGTTGCCTGCAATCTTCCACTGCTTGAAGCCGGTGTTTGTCGAGGTTCCGCCCGGCAGCAGGTAGGTGCCTAGGATGCCGCGAGGATTCTCGACGCCCTTGGCAGTCGAAGTCTCGTCGTGCCCGTGGTAGTCCACCACGACAGTTAGCACGTTGTTCTTGAGCTTGAGCGACGACGCCGGGAGTGAAAGGTTCGCTGCAATGTTTGTGAGACTGCCGTTGCCTTCGTGGCCGCCAATGAGGTCGCCGTTGAGCCAGGCGTTCCAGCCAAAGCCGAGACCGCCAGATGTAGAGATGTACACCGTGCTGGAATTTGAGCCATCAAAGTAGCCACGGTAGACTTTGGCCCCGGAGTAGTAGCCATAGTCGGAAGCAAACAGAACGGGCAACGTCTCGGGTGCTACTGGGCTCAGAGTCGAGTTCTTGTCGCAGACAGTCCACTTGGAGTCGTCGTAGTCTGGAGCAATCTCTGGCAGCGAGTCTGCGGATGCCCACGTTGTGAGAGCCGGCAGCTCAATCGTCCTGGATTCCGCCCCTGGGATCTCGGCTACGTACGAGCCGTACTCTGTCTTGTTCGCTCGTAGATGCTGTCCGTTCCACTGGATTTCCTGAATGGGCCTTCCAGTGTAAACCTCGATCGTCGTCGAATTGTCATTATCGCCATGCACGATCAGTTTCTTGCCTCTCAACGAAGCATCCCTGACCAAGTATGGACCAATAACAAAGATCTGTTGATCCGGGCGGACGGCAGGGTTCAACGTCGTGGCCGGAGCCCAGAACCTCCACGCAGTCGACTGCTCCAGGAAGTATACCAGAACACCGTTGGAGAACTTGACGGCGGTCGTGCCAGCAGCTTGCGTGTACGTGAACGCGTTCCTAGTGGTATTCGTCTTGGCGGTGAAACTGCTGTCGCCATAAATCTTGTACGTCAAGGTATAATTTCCCTTGAGCGCGAACTCGCCCGTCTGCCCTTCCTTGAGATACATGACGAGCACGTGCGCGTCGTCGAAGACGCCGTGCACCGCAATGTCGGACGACGCGTAGAGCAGGCCGTGCTTGCCGAACTTGTAGTCGGTGACGAGGATCTTGCTCTGCCGCCCGTAGAGCTCCACGGTCGGCACCGTCACCGTCCCCGCGCTGGTGTCGAGGTCCACGGCAAAGGACACGTTGGTCATGGACTTTGTGCTGGCCTGCTGGACGACCGTGAAGGTTGCGCCCGAGTCTGGGTTTCTCAGGACCCAGCTGAAACCGGCAGTAGAGGAAAGCTGTTCTCGTCAGCACGTCTGAGGAGCTTTCGAGGTGGGAAACCAGTTCTAGTTACCTTATATCCGGTGCCGTTCCCAGCCATTTCGGTTTCCAGAAGATCTGGCGAGACTCTCGTGAAAAGCCCAATGAGCTTGGTCTGGAACAGCTTGTCCCATTGTTGACGGGTCTCGCGAAGTGGCGCGCTGTAGTCATAACTGGTATAGACGACAGGAGCAGCAGCTATCAAAGATGTCAGATCTCGGAAAAGAAACAGTATCGGGACCTCGTACAATGACCCCAGTTTGTGCCTCCCCATGTCATGTAGATGTTGTGTAGCGTGACTCGTTGGCCGATCTGCATTCTGTCAGCGGTGAACATGACATAAATAGTATATTAGAGCTTACGTTGTTCTTATAGTAAACATCTGCAAAGGCCGGATCGTGCTCGGAAGTGCACTGCGTGTGTCAGCAATAAATGTGCCTGAGTATTCAACAGAGAACCCACCTCATCATAAAAGGTGTCGCTTCCCCAAGCCGAGAACCACCCACCCTCAAACTCGGGCAGATACTCTGGCTGAGTATACGAGTAGTTCTGGAACCACTGGTAATACGTCCTGACGACGTTGAAGCCCGTCTCGACGTTTGTGCACGAGAGGCCGCCTGGATAGCTGTCGAGGCCGTAGACGTCGACGGCGCCGCCGACGTTCTCGTAGTCGACGGACCACGACTCGGACCGCATGCCCTTCTCGTTGTGGGTAAAGGGCACCACGACGCCGGCGTCCCGGAACGCCGACTCGATCTGCTCCATGTGCAGCACCTGAGTCGCGTTGGCCGAGTGATCCGTTTCCTGGTACTCGTTCTCGATTTGGTTCAGGATGACGGCCTGGGGGGCGCATAAGTGTATGTCCAGGGTTCACGGCGTTGTGGTCTGAGTACTCACACCACCCTCGGTGATCTGGTTTGCCGCGATGATCTCTCCGATCTTGGTCACCCAAGGAAGCCACGCCTGGTGATAGGTTTCATCGGCGGTTCGAATGGAACCGAGACTACCGTCTGAGCCCCAGAGAGCAAGCCCGCCTCCGCTAGTTTCGGCCTGGAAAGAATCAGTACATATTCCCGTGCGAGTTTGTCATTTCTTATGAATCATACATTGCAGTAAGGTCCGGCTCTTGTAATCACCCAAAGCCCAGCTTCTTTGGCATAGTCAAAAAGCCTTTGGACGTTCTTTCCAGCCGTCTCGAAATCGTAAGTGTCGGGATTCGGGCTGTGGTACGACCAGAAGAAGTATACGCTGACTCAGTCAGCAACATGTTTCTAGAAATCACATAAGTTTAATCACCTGATGGCATTGAATCCGTTCGCCTTGAACTTTTGCAGAATATCCTAGCAGCATAGTGTAAGCCAGTTATACCTAGTCCATATGATATATGATGTCTCACAGGCCATAATTCCGGTACAGGCATCCGTTGGTAATGGAATTCGGCAGAGCTAGAACAGGCCTCTGTTAACACGAAACCGCCAAATGATATCAACGGATTACCAGAGTGACACTCACTAGATGTACGTCCTCTGTCCGTTGACGCTCAAGCTGAACTTGTCCCACGTAACGGCATCGGTCAAATTGTTGGACGTGCAAGCTGCTCCGCAGGCGAGCCCGAGTGCGGCCGCCACAGCCTTGAGGAAGCGCATGATGCAATAATTATCGAGGAATGATTGTATTCCTGGGGTTGCATGTCACGACTTTTCTTCAGGGCCCATTCTTCATGTGGACCGAAGCTGGGATTTATCATACAGCCCATATCACGCCGGGAAAAACAGTCACCGCCACATGGTCATAATTCACTGCCAGAGGGCTGCGGAGTACACACAGCATCGTGAACGGTGTGGAGTAAAACCACGGCAGGAAAATAAATGGACGATGCCCAGTTGGAGAATTTCCGGCAATCAGAAGGCGTCGTTTCTGGGGCGAGGCGACAGATATTGTGCCTAAAATGTCGACAACCGTGGAAACGAGCTCATCATCGATGAAAAGTACCCCGCAGAATTGACCTTGCATGCGCACATACAATGCTGCCATGCACCTCTCAAGTTCGGAGAATGCCTGCACATCTTTCCCAAGCCTCTGGGAACCACCTCGCTGTCAGAGCTGTCCAGAGCGCCAAGTCCGCAATTTCTCATTCGGGCGCACGGGAGAAATCCCGTGCCAATTGTAGTCGAACCAGAGGGCAGGTATATACTCGGCGCCTGGGGCGAATGATACTCCGACATTATCCTCAGGCCCGAAATCTATCATTTTTTATATGAGAACTGTCTTCGTTTATTAGAAATGTGATTATTCCGCTGTAAAGTGTCAGACGCTCGACCTCGACTTTCCTTCACATGCCAGTAATCTCGCAACTTGACACAGACTCATATCTCGACGGGGCTCCCGTCCTGATATATACCCTGCCGACAATGCCGGGCATGAGGTGGGTGCACGGTTGGCAAGCAGGCAAGAAAGAAATATCCATCTCTTCCCCGGATTGATTTATGAAATAGGCCACGGAGATCACTGGGTAGCATTTCACAATTTCTCGGTATTGGCAACAACGAAGAGCCGGTCGCAGGTGGGCAGAAGCTCCCGAGGCCTTGGTTCCCAGTTGGAAAATAAACGAACCTGAGCGGAATGACGACATGGGCAATTTCACTACTGTCGGTTCCTGTATTGGACTGCCCGAGGAGTGCCCCGTTTTCAAGGCTCCAGGTCGAGCCGAGAACGTCGACGAGGAGGGGCGCGTCCGAATAGAGTTTTCTTGTCGACTCCATCACCAGCGAGGCACATGTTTATTCCGTAATTTTGAGACATATATCGTGTAAAAGAGCCCACCTCGCCCACACGACAGAGGAGTCATGAGAAATTGCCGCAAATTGTATAGTAATGTATAGTCGGGCTCGGCTCAGGCGGCGAGGTAATACTCGGTTGCTGCCAACCTATATGTGCCCTCGTGATCCAAGGCACATGTCAGTACACTAAGAGAAGGCTCGACATCTCCACATCAATATATAACTGCCTGTGTAATGTGACAAGGTAGTTGGCATCTTTTACCGGCCGGGCCTTAGTTTTTTTTTCTTTCTGCATCCCCATCGTTCGCGCGAGGTGGAATCGAAAGAGAACAGGCATCGGGCCTGCAGCAGCTTAGCCGGTGCGCGTGATGGAGTCCTTTCTTTCTTTCTTCAGCGAGACGGTTCTACTTCTTCGAGGCATCGACAGAGATGAGGATGAGCAAGTCAGATTCGTCAGAAGAGCTCGTGTTGAAGAACAGGCCACGTACGGCCGCGGATCAAGAGGCTCTACTAGGAAGCTAGAAGCTCACATATTGCTTCTAGCAGGAAATCTAGCTGGCCAGCAGTTCATGACGGGCCGGCTGGTGGTTTGCTCTGCTGCTGGTTGCTGGGTAGTGAATGCTAGGCAGGCGCATGGAGTCGTCAGTGGTGGTGCTTCGCGCATGAAGCTGCCAGCTGTTGTAATTTTAGCAGGCTAGCGCAAGCTGATGAGGCCCTGACCGAGATGAGACCATCATGCTGCTGGCGACCAGTGCTCTGCTGTGCTGGCTAGTGTAGTCCGCGGCGCGGGGTTCGCTTCGCTTATGAGCGCGCATAGCGGAGTAGGAACTCTGTTGTTGTGGGCGGTGCGAATAGTCGACCGTTGTTGCGGCTGTTCCGTAGTTTACTCACAGGCCGGAGATCCTGATAGGATCTGCTTATTGCCATGGTCTTGCCAGCTGGACGAAGCTCACGAGGCTCAGCGAGGAGAGATCCTCTGCACCGAGCAACTGAGGTTCCATGCCAAGGAATATACTGGGAGGAGCATCCCAATCCCCACTGTCGGGATCTGGGATCTGGGTTTTCCACTGTACACCATGGTGGAACTTGGTAAGCACATCATTTCCATAAATTGCAACTCGATCCCATCATCTTCTTGACCCACGACGTCCCAGACTTTGAGATCATACGTGGTTAGCTGCTATGAATAATGTTTAACCGAAGATCCGTAAAGAAAATCTGTCAATCTGTTTAGCAGTAGGTGGTAGGGATGAGATCATAGTAAAGAATGAATTGCCGCCAGTGACAACAAGCCTGGCGACCGTTTTGTATTACTTTTCCCGAATGAGACGACGGCCATTGGTCAATTGGCGATGGGAGCTGCTATGCAATTGGCGTCCCAAGAATCTGTGAAATACAGGGCAAAGGTACAGTACAGCATGTCGGCAGTGCAGTGTAGCAGCACAGCGCAGATGAGAGAGAGTCATTTATTAGGGCACAGGATAGTGCATGTGTAGGGCAGAATGGGCAGTGCTTTTGGTGGCTTCGCGCGCCAGTTAGGTCTTGGAAGTACGGTTTAGGTAGGTCGGCTTTAAAAAAGCAAGTCAAAAAAGGATTCAACATTCGATATGAAAGTGACCATATTCAGCTGTTCAAAGACCGGCCGAGTTATCTCTAAAATGGTGTGCCAGAATCAGAATGCCTTGTGCTCACGAGGCTGTCTATCGGATGAGCAATCAAGCTGGAGCAACAGATCGAGCAACAAAGTTGCGATAAAGAAGATTTTTTAATTAGAATGATCTACATCACGATGCCAATTCATGGTGCCGAGAGCGAGGTCCAGAAGAATGGATTGACCACGAGGCGGTCTGAAGATTCAAACGTTGCCGCGTTGGTGTCCGTCTTTCCTCGTGGTGGTCAAGAAAGCGGAAAGGTAGCAGTAGCAATGGCTTCAAATCCAACAAATTTGAGCAAGGAAGCAGTCGTGCACGAACCTCAGAGTTGGCAGTCGACAAGGAGGTTCCCAGCAACCTCTCAGGTGAGAATGGCAGTGAGGCGGATATAACAGACCACCATGGCAGCTGGCAGGCAAACAGGGCTGAGCTGGGTTTCTGAAAGAGGCATGCAACGAAAAAAAGTCATGTTCAGCTCGCGAGAGTCAGCCAACGGCAGCAAATCTGTCCTGCTGTGCCATTTACACAGTAAGATGAGCCGAAGCACTGGCTTGAAACCCTCTGGGCTGCCGGGGAACAGCCAATTAGAGAGCCCAGGTACCTGGCCAAGACTGGCACTGGTCATGCAAGGGCCCGCTGAACTCAACTGGGCTCGCTGTTCGGGGAAAAAGCAGTCAGCTTATTATTACCTAGGAGGTAGGAATGGGAACACGCCGCACAAGCACTTCCGGTGGAGAGCACACGAGGCAGAGTGCCAGAGAGGAGGAGGAGGAAGGGCCACTGCCTTCTGCCAATCCCGCCCAAGGCAGCATTTGATGAACACCGGCGTCTCAGACCTGGTGCTAGTCAGACCAGGCACGATGTGACGTCCATCTCTTCCGGATGCCTTCCGAAATGGTACAGCACATCTCCTGAATCAACTAACCTTAGCTCCTCTGTTCCTCGTCCGCACAGAGCCTTGGGGCGTCCAAGCAGCAAGATCCGTTCTGCTCTGCTCTTTTGGCCTGCAACACCCTCTTCCTTCTAGAATTTTTATATCAGAAACGAGGTGAGGGGAGAGCGAGAGCATCGACTGGTCTCAATGGAAGACAATGTTTCAAGCCCTCCCATCCTGGCAACAAACCGGACAGGTCGCAACTCCGCAGCCAGTCGCCAGTCCCACAAACCAGGTCCAGCGAGCGACTACCGGACCTACCAGGCGCACCCCTGTCTGAGGATGCGATCTTGCTTTTTTAACATTTGGCTGGGCAGGACAGGATCTATAATCCGCAAAATCCGTTCTTACCTACCTAGCTGAACTCTCGCAACTCTCTGTCCTTCTCCTGCCAACTGTTCTGCTGGGGTCGGGGCTCATGACAGCTAAAACAACCTTGACAATCCATGAACCATAACAGCAGAGATGGAATACTGGGAACCACCTAGTCTATAATACCCAACATGTGCCTCACCAACTAAGTAAACAAATCTCGTCGTCTAGAGCCTGTGGATGTCAACAATCTATTCATCTTATGAGGGCAATCGTCATGATCACCATTTAGATCAGAAATTGGAGAAGTGAAAAAAATTCCCAGACCGAAAAAGCAAGCAAGGCCATGGCAGTTCCATATTGCAGGAGGTGGTGATGCATGCACATGGCACACACACATTCAGTGTACAATCTATTTATTCTCCTCAGATAGCACGGCAGATCAGCCATGCATGCACAGGGGAGAAGATGACAAGAAAAAGAAAACCCAGCCCGGTCCTGTGCAATATGGTCATAATGTAGCATTCGAAGCAGCCTGGAAGAAAAAGCCAAATTCCCGAGGGGTAGTATGTAGATGGCATCACATCTCGTCTGGGGAGCTCGGGCTACAGCCTACTCAGAGCTACTCCATACAATGGTACCCAAGGCAAGAGAGACGAGGCAGCACTAATTGGACAGACTGCAGCACGTACAGTATTCTTGCTCACCAGCACGGATATCCTGGGCCGCCCAGAGCCCAGACCAGGCCTTGTCCGGCGCAAGGACGTTGGAGGAGCACCAAGAGCACTGCTCTCGTAACAGCGGGACGAGTGACGATGAGCTAGCTAGCTCGATCGTAGCGTAGCCCATGACAAACAAAACAGCCAGATGGAGATCCAGGAGCCTCTGGAGTCCCCGTTGTGGAGTCCGTTCGACGGACCCTGACTATAATCGGAGCACAATAAGTGTCGTCTACGCTTGATGGGGGACTCCCGGCCTTGGGCTCCTTGCAAAAAGACAGCACTGCAGAATTTGCTGTGCTTGCTCCCGCACGGCCACCCATTCGGCAGTCCTGTACAATCATATAGATGGTGCTGCCACCCGAGCCAGACATTGACGATGTTTGGAATGGTTTTCCCTTTTTCCTTCCTCACCTTCCACCCCTTCGTGTGCTAGGCCGGTTCAGCAGTCAGTTCCTTCGTGCCTTGACCAGTGACTGTAGGTTTGCAAATCCCAAAGACCTGGTCTAAGCCTCCCCAGATTCCCAAACAAACTTTTACTTTTCCATCCAATCGACATTCTTTTTTGGATCCCACTCCATACATTACTTACTACTCGAGCCAATTCCTGGCCGTCGGTTCGAGATCCTGTTATTGCCGGGAGTGCAATAGCAACGCCACATTGGGCCCGGTCCAGTCACCAGTCCGGGGGATACAAACTCAATTGCTTCGTCGAGATTAACCACCTACCTAGGCGCTGCCCTCTAGTCTCAAATAAGCCCAGTACCGAGTATATCCTGCCTGTGCAACACCAGGAAAAGGAAAGTCACAGCTGGGACAGAGGATACAGAAGAGCAGGAAATCAAAGGAGGAGGAAAAGAAAAGCCAGAATCAAGCAACACGCATCGTCAGTTACCATCAGTCGGCACTGCAGGCTTTCACATCCCAACACGCGACGCACACCAGATCGATCCAACCAATTGGCCCACCCACACACGATCTCGTCTTTCAGCCCGCCGTTCTCATTGGTGATACTCGTGGGATTGATTCCCTCAACACCCAACCAACGGCCTGGACCGCACAACCGGAGAGAGGAGGGGGACCTTGCATACGACTCTGCAGGGTTGTTCATGCACAAGCAACATTAGCAGAACGCGATCTCAAGAAAAACGCGTTTTTGTCAGACTCTATCCTCAAAATAGGCTGAGCGCCGCTGGCATTTGACCGAGCAAACAGGAATCATCTTTTTTTGATCCTTCCTCGTCGTCTCGAATTTGCCGCACCTCGTCTATTCTCTTCACCCACAGCCTCTCCCTCGCTCCACCCAAGACCATCTTTTGCGACCTAGATTCAACGTTCGTTTGACACGGCTTGACAAGCTTTCAGTTCATTCAACCGCATCCACTCTTTTTTTTTCTCTATACCTGGTCTCGGATAACATTCCTCGGTTCGACTTGATCCAGTCGCCACATACGCTCATTCAACTACTACCAGACTAGTAGTACCAAACCTCGACATCTATGTTCGCAGAGTACGAATTGTCTTCACAACTCACACATCTCCACCTCAATCCGGTCACATCTGTTCAGCACCTGATCGAGCATCAAACGGTATCAGATTCGTCAACTTTTCATCCACCTCACATCTTGGACACATCCTTGACTTGATCATCCGGGCCGCCCAATTTAGCCTTTTGGGCCCACAAGGAATTGCCGATCTCGACTACCAAGCGATCGCATACTCAACTGATCCACAAGATATATTTATCTTCACAACCTTGGACTTTTTTCCTATCTCTCTTTTTACCCACGGTCGCTGGCCGCCCTCTTCCGTGGGCCGCGTGCCCCATTGTCGCCGACTTTGAGACAACCTAGTAGCCCGCCTGCTAGGACTGGAACACGCCGGCACTTTTAACTGACGTTATATACACATTTTCGACGTTTCGAAAACGTCTTTCGCCGATAACATGGCCATCTCTGTGGCATTCCGGGCCATTGTCGGCCTCATTGCGCTGCTTGCAACGGTGGCAGTGGTCGTATTGGAAATCGCCAATGCCCAAACAACTCGAAGCTCATCGACCGTTCAGATAGCAGCCGCTGTTGCCACCGCACTGGAAGGACTCACACTGATCGTCATGGTTGTTCTGGTAACCATGTCGTTTAGGCACTCGACGTTCTACGGTCCTAGCAAGCTAGGCGGAATATGGTTCCCCGTCTACGTCGTGGCTGTGGTTCTCGCCACAGCTGCTTCCATCGCTGCTCTGGTACTTGTCGGCCAGGAGAAGAAGCCTGCCGAGATTCTTGGCACGTCGCACATGTCGTATCTCATTGGGACAGCGGTTGCTCTTGGCCTGGCGTTCATCTTTCAGCTCGGCTTTGTCACCGTCTATTTCGTCGGCAGCAGATCGCAAGGTGATGATGGATCGCGCAACGTCGAGGGTCGCTTCCTCCCTCAGATGCGCATGAAGTCTGTTCCATACTCCCGAACCACTGAGCGTGTCAACAACACAGCAGAGGGATGCTCGTTTGATATGCTGAGCCCCCCAGGATCGAGCGGCAACGACACCCTACGGAGTTCTCTGTCCCACAAGGTCCGACCCATGGACAGCAAGACGAGACTCCTATCCACTCGATCAAGCCAGTCCATCAAGTCGACGCCCTCAAAGAGAGGAAGGAATCGCGGCTTGTCTTTCGAGACCATGCCGGATGTCGAGGAGGGTTTCGATTCTTGGGACACGTCTTCGGTGGATACACAAAACCGCCAGGTGCTCGACTCTACCACGCCTCCGGGCGCAGACCGATTCCTCGGTGTTTTGGAGACGATTCCCGCGAGCCCGACTGTGAGCCGAAGTTCCTCGCCTTACACTGGAGCAGACATCGAACCACCGTCAGCCGCCATGCACCGCAGCCGCAGCTACTCGCCCGTGCCCAGACCACCTCCCGTGCTTCACTCGAACGGATCAATGGGCGAACTCCACATTCACCCGCTCTTCCGCTGCGACAGCCCTACGCCGCCGCCTGCCGCCACGCCAGGCACTTCCATTGTCGCGGCCCCCGAGGGATCCCGGACGCTCTCCGTCAAGAAGATCACTCGGATGCGCAGCGGCAGTCTGCCTACCTCCTCGAGCCCCCTCAGCCGCCAAGGCAGCATGGACAGCATGCGAAGCAAGGTCTCCACGCCGAACGCTGGCCGCCTGAGCCCGATTCCCGTGGAGCCAGAGGAGAGGCAGATGACGCCGCCGCTGCCTGACTGGATTCTCAACGCCGGATCCAGGACCAGTCTCACCGACTACCACCTGCGCAAGCAGCGGGAGAAGGATGGCACCGTCGACAGCGGAGTCGAGTCTACCTTTTGATCTCTGACATCTCCTTTCACACAACATCACGTTCTTCTTTTTTTTTATTTCTTGAATTCCTCCCTGAACCCCTTAGTGGCCGACAGACCCTAGGGGCATACGGGATATGTACGAGCCGATTGGGTTGATACCACTTGAGTTTTTTTCTATTTGTTTTTCGAAGCGCGGCGTTTCTTGACCCTTTGTCGACTGGATGGGAAAAAAATAAGGGTAGACGAATCTGGAAGAGACATATACATCTCTTACCGGAAGGAGTTGGCATACGAAAGTGTATTCACTTTTCCACTTTTCCCCATGTTTCCTTTTGGACTGGGGCTATTTGCGGCTACCGTTGTTGCAATATCTGAGAAGTAGTACCTTAAAAACTAAAACTTAAAATAAGTAAAATATGACAATATAAATAAGTAAAATATTTTTAAATCAATCATTCTTGTCTTTATGCGATATGTGAAAGGCTCATTCAATAGGCGGCTGCGAATCTCAGTCTCGGAATCGTGTAGCGGCAGAAACATGGAGCTCAGTGGTATACCTGGATGGAATTCCACGAAGGCTGGAAGACAAAGACTTGAGTTGTGAGGGTGCTCTTGACAACGATACTCTTCTGCGAGACCCCCCAGAACAATCAGTCATCTATCAATGTCGAAGGCCTACAATACAGCATCAAAGGAGAATCGGGAATGGCGACATGTTTGACAAGGAAGCGATAATAGTCCAACGTCGTGCTGCAGCGCTGGGACTGAGTCAAACACTATTGTAGTCCACCAAAGTGCCTGGCCTTTGAATCAGTGAAGGACCATATCAATCGAGTTGAAATCCAAGATGGTTGTCCCAGGTCGGACAAGGCAGCCGCTGAATCAGAATGTTGGAGCTCTTGATCTGTGGCTACCCGTGGCGGAGAGGATGTCAGACATTTTCTCTGATATGGGGACTGACATGCTATAGAAGTTTCTAGACGCCGGGAAGAATAAGTGGAGGTGAAGCAACATTGGGATGCAGAGGTGAGCGGCCTCAGCCTCCATTCGGCAGCCGGGAGCAGATCCGGCCTCCCTTTGGTGACAATGCCAGAGTCATCATATGCCAACATGTGCGACATGAGGCATCTGTGAGGTATCAAGGTAGGAACGGTGACAATGTATGTAGCCAAATAGGTTAATGTCGACGCATGTGGTTGATATATTTAACCTTGCGACAGCCAATGGGAAAGCGCAGATTCTCCTTCTTCTTGTTCTCCAATTCAGGTCCCCACCTCTCGTCTAGTGGCAGTCAGCAGTCCATCAGGAAGTTCCAACTCCAGCCAGAGCTCGGCGCAGTGCACCTTCAAGGTGTCTGTTGATTGACGTGCCCTCCGCCCCGCCACGCCACAGCGAAAGGAAACCAAGCAAAGCAAAGCAAAGCAAGCGCCTGGCCTGGCCCCGCGACACATCATAGGCGCTGCTACCTGAATTCCATTCCCCCACCCACTTGAAGGTCATCACCTGCAGAAAAGGGCTGGTCCTGTCTCGAGAAGGCTGCCATCTGCCAGTGATCTGCTTGACTCCCCATTGTTGTCGGCGATACTGCATCCCAGCTTTACTACCGACTTCACTTTTCACCACTACAATCCAAACAAACAACTCCAGTCATCTGTCGCCCACCGGTCTGCCTGTTGCGCAAAGGACTTTGGACCCCACGACCTCGGACCGCAGCATAAAAGCTTACCTAGTCCACAACATTGCCACGCCGGTACTTCACCAACCAACCAACCACCAACCCATCACACAGTTCCACATCGTTGGTTGACAGCCGAGTCGAAGCTGTCCCCAGTCGCCCAAGATGAAGGTCACCTTCAAGGTACGAGATCACTCAGCTGGCCGCCTCGGCTGGAGCTGCGCATCCCCTCTGTCGCCATCATTTGCTAACGCCTGGCGCCTCGCAGGATCTCAAGCAGCAAAAGTTCACACTCGATGTCGAACCCACCGACCTGGTATGTCATCATCTTTTGCATCACCGAAGAAAAAGACCACTGCCTCTGCACCTCCGATGCCACCTACCCCACCTCCGCTCGAAGCTCGACGTTGGGCTGGGAACTCGTCCGCGATCGCGCATCACACATCATGGTATCAATAGCTAACGACTTTGGGCTCCAACTAGGTATCTGCAGTGAAGCAGCGCATCTCGGAGGAGAAGGGATGGGATCCCAAAGCCCAGAAGCTCATCTACTCTGGTAGGTCCCCTCAACGCCTTCCCCGCCAAAACGACGGTGGTTCTGACTGCTTCTGCTTCGGATAATAGGCAAGATCTTGAAGGACGAGGACACAGTCGAGTCCTACAAGATTGAGGAGAAGGGTTTCGTCGTCTGCATGGTCAACAAGGTATGAGCGATCCCTGCGCCGACAGCAAGACTTGAAGCTGGGCGTCCAAGCTGACTGAATATCCAAATGTAGCCCAAGCCTGCACCCGCCCCCGCCGCAGCTCCGGCTGCTTCGACCTCGAATGCTCCTCCTCAGACGCCGGCCGCAGCCCGTACTGCCACGCCTGCCGCTCCCCCGGCGCCTGCTCACGGCAGTGCTGCCGCCGCACCACCCGCCACTCCTACTCCTGCTGGCGCTACTGCATCCGAGCCTACGGACAACTCGATGGCGATGGGAGCTGCCAGAACCGAGGTTATCGCCAACATGGAGGCCATGGGTTTCGAGCGCTCCCAGATCGATGCTGCCATGCGCGCCGCTTTCTTCAACCCCGACCGGGCCGTCGAATACCTTCTGAATGTACGAGACCTTTGTGCGCCTTGAGATATACAGAGCTTGTCATATACTAACAAACTCAATTTTAGGGTATTCCCGAGAGTGCTCAGCAAGCCCCTCCGGCTGCACGCGCACCGTCCGCCCCGGCCCAGCCCGCCGCCGAACCCGTTGCCCAGGGCGGCGATGACGAGGGCTCCGTTAACTTGTTTGATCTCGCTGCCGCCGCTGGACGAGGTGGCTCGGGTGGTGCTGCCGGAGGTGCTGCTGCAGCCGGTGCAGGCGCCCAGGGTGGACTCGGTAACCTCGATTTCCTGCGCGGTAATGCACAATTCCAGCAGCTCCGCCAAGTTGTTCAACAACAGCCGCAGATGCTGGAGCCTATCTTGCAACAGCTCGGTGCTGGCAACCCTCAACTGGCACAGCTGATTTCTGCACACCCCGACCAGTTCCTCAACCTGTTGGGCGAGGACGCCGATGACGATGCTGCCCTGCCTCCTGGAGCTCAGGCCATTAGTGTGACCGTGGAGGAGCGCGAGGCTATCGAGAGAGTGAGTCTTGGCCTAACTTGTGTGTGACCTGTGAAGACATGTTGCTAACATATTCCAGTTGTGCCGACTTGGTTTCACTCAGGATCAGGCTATCCAAGCCTATTTCGCATGCGACAAGAACGAGGAGTTGGCCGCCAATTTCCTCTTCGACCAGGGCGACGACATGGATGATTCTCAGGCATAATCGACAGGCTAAAGAAACAGAAGATCTCAACTGGTCTCCGTCACCCACTGCACGGTGATCTAGAGACGAAGCGTGATAAAACTTGCATTCATGACATCTTCAAGCATCTCACATTATTCGCGGTGCCGGTATAAGGATCGGCACAGGCCCAAGAGAGGGCGATTTCTGGACGAGAGGGAAGGAGTCGGGAATGAATATATTGAGGCGCCCTTTTCCAATCCAGAGATGAAAGAAGATCCAGCAGTGTAGCCCAAAAAACAATGAAACATGATCCCACCAGTATCATTACAAGCTTGCATGACAGATTTGGAATGTGGCAAGAACCCCCAGGGTTGTGATTCCTCTAATGCAAAACGATCAAGTCTGACACAGCAGTGTACTCGCCGTGCTATCAATATTTTATTACAGTAATATGTACAATGGTCAATTTTTTCCAGTCCTTTTTCATTATTTTACTAAGAACGGACGACAGGGAAAATCAGCTTAGAGTTTAGGACTGGCTATAAGCAACCGGGAATTGTCTGCCATGACCTGTGCCGCCTCCTCGACCATTTCCCTCACAATTTGATTTGCAGGAAGCTTGGTGTTCACCATGGCCGCGACTTTCCCCATCAATATGGGAAAATCCTGGATGCTGTCATCGTCAGGGTGCTGCTCTCGATCGTGCGTGGCGGCGAGGATGCCCTTGGCCTCGAGGCTCTTCAGTTCAGCTTTGCGCTCCTCCTCCCACTTGAGTATGTACGGCGTCGCCAGCGAGTGCAGCGGCCGGCCCGTGAAGATGGTCGACCGCACGACCTGCCCGTGCTGCGCACCGCGCACCTGCTCCTGGTGCCACTCGGTCGAGCCCGACTCGTCGCACAGGATGAACCTTGTGCCCACCCACACGGCGTCGGCGCCCAGGGCCAGCGCCGAGGCCAGCGACCGCCCGTTGTACACGCCGCCGCCCGCGAGCAGCACGACGGGCTTCTTGGTCAGCGGGCTGGTGAACCCCCGGAGCGCCTCCCTGACGGCGGGGATGAGGACCACGGTCGGTATGTCGCCCGTGTGCCCTCCCGCCTCGCCGCCCGTGGCGCACACGAGGTCCGCGCCGAGCTTGGCCGCGGCCAGGGCGTGCTTGGGCGCGCCGCACATGTTCATGTACAGGATGCCGGCGGCGTGCAGCCTGGCGACGACGGGGGCGGGCGGGACGCCGATGGCGCAGACGAAGAGCTTGGCCTTCTTTGCGATCATGATGTCGATCATGGCGTCTAGGTTGCCGTGGAGGTAGTCATAGCTGTGGTAGAGTTGTTTGGTTTAGCCACGTCTTATGTCCCAAAGAACAGCACAGAGGATCGGTCATTTACTTTGTCTTGCGAGCGCCCCCGCCGACCTTGGGAATCATGACGTCCACGCCAAAGGGCGCGTCCTTGTCCACGAGGTGCGACTTGAGCTCGTCGATGGCGTCGGACATTTGCTGCGGCGTGTAGGTGCCGCCGCCGATGACGCCGAGGCCGCCGGCGTTGGTCACGGCCGCGGCGAGGCGGGGGCTGGACGTCCCGTTCATGCCGGCCAGCACGACGGGGTGCTTGATGCCCAGCAGCTCCGTGGCGGGAGTCTTGATCAATGGGGCTTGAAAAGGAATATATTAGCAGTGGGCATGATGGAAGGTTTGGGATGAAGACTTACGTAGTTCAGCCATGGCAACTAGATGGATACTGTCGACTCTTGGTCACGATGATGAAGGTAGTAGCTATCATTCTTTACATATCGATATTATGATTTCCGAAAAGGACGATCTCACCCGCTGTCCAACTAACAACATGTCTTGCCGAGGTAAGTTTGCTATAATACTCCAATGTGGTTACCTAGTTTAGCGTATTGAGTATAAGTACTCTGAAGCGGGGTCAATAAGAACCTTGGCGTCAGCAACCAACAACAAAGTGATGTACTCCGTATACTGCGAGGTGATGATAATGTCCCTTGCGCTGCTGATGCGACGTCTTGGTATTCGGAGTATTTTGCGTCCAACAAAGACGACGTATTTATAATACGATGCGTATAGATTCAATCAAAGTCGAGTGATTTCAAAGTCGAGCAATTTGAGGATATAAGTTTCCCAGGTTTGTATCTCTACTCTTTGTGACAGCCACACTATCGACTAAACTGTAACACAATGTAGATCGTAAATGTAAAGGCAATGGATCTACACAACCCCAGAAGTGGCACAACAATAACACCGGCTCAAAACCACCTAGTTGCTGGTCGAAGCTCGAGCAGTATCTCGAATCGGGCACTCGGGCACCTGTTATTACCCGGACAGCTAGGTGCCCGCATCTGTACCCCAAATGCACAAAAACAATACGCATTCATCATCCATGCTCGCGGGTACTTGCCGAGGCTCATTCTCAGTAGTGGCAGTACATACATCAGCGCTGCTAGACGCTCGTAGCTGTTGACAAACCACGAATACTGAAAAGAATAATCACAATATATCAATTGGTCTTTTACATCACTTGGCAAGATATTTGATACCCTCAACATGGCGAGTATCGTGACCTCGCCCCCACCGCCCTCGACATGCTTCCAGCTCAGCATCCCGCGGCCGTTCGTGCTCGTCGTCACCATAGACCGCGAGCCCGCCATGAACGCGGTGCCCATGCGCGGCCACTGGGAGGGCAACGCCATCTGGGAGTGGTTCGACAGGGAGCCCAACCTGCGGGTGGCCGTCGTGACCGGCAAGGGGTCGCGCAGCTTCTCCGCCGGCGCCGACCTCATCGAGCAGCGGAACAAGAACGTCGACAACAGCGCGCGCACGCAGACGATGCCGGCGAGCGGGTTCATGGGGCTCAGTCGAAGGGTCGGCAAGAAGCCCGTCATTGCGGCTGTCAATGGGTATGCTTTGGGAGGGGGGTTTGAAGTGTGTCTGAACTGGTCAGTCAAGTCAGAACAAACATTTAAAAGATATCCTTACTAATGGAAAATCTCATAAAAGCGACATGGTGGTTGCGTCTCCCAGTGCGACATTTGGTCTACCAGAGGCCAAGAGAGGTCTCTACGCCGCAGCCGGCGGCCTGCCGCGCGTGGCCAGGGTCTTTGGCATGCAGCTCGCCAGCGAGATCGTCCTGGCCGACCGCGTCCTCACGGCCGAGGAAGTCCAGCACTTTGGCTTTGCGCGGATATCCAAGTCGCCAGAGTCCCTCCTGGACGAGGCGCTCGATCTTGCGGACAAGGTGGGCACCATGTCCCCGGACGCCGTGATTGTCAGCCGGGCCGGACTCCGGGAGGCGTGGGAGACGGCGAGCGTGGAGAGAGCTGCACAGTTGACGCATGAGCGATATGCGGATGGGATATTTCACGGCGAGAATTTACTTATTGGATTGCAAGCGTTTGCCAAAAAGCAGAAGCCAGTCTGGGCTCCGTCGAAGCTGTAATTTGGGACTGGTATTATCCAAGGATGCTAGATTTAATACTACGGCGAGAGGCTCTTAGGTGTAAATATGTTTTTGCTTATCCGAGTTTTCGCGAACCATGTTAAAAGACTATTTTAAGGAAGATAAAAAAGAATACTCAGCGCCTTTTTTTGCTAGTAAATCAGCTACATCGCCGGATAACCTCATGTTGGTAAATCAGCAACCGGATAACCCTTTGAGGGGTAGATCAGTGGCCGGATAACCAGAGGTAAATCAGCTCTGTGCCGGATAACCAGGGGCCAGCTTGGGGCTCGAACCCGATTTTTTGAGGGAGGGAGCTCGCAGTGTACCACTGCGCCATCTGACCCAGAGGCTGGGTGTTTGTTTGGTTGGTGACAATGCCGACTACTTGGGTCTATAAGTCTTCCTCTCCAGGCTGCAAACGCAGTGCCGTTGTTTCAAGTAACCGTACAATAATATTCGACCAAGGCGATTGCGTCTGTATGTATCATTTCTGCCGCCCTGCCGTTGATACAAATTCCCTTTTCTTCATCTCTAAGTACTATTTTCAGTCGTGAAGGCGTCAACTTCCTTCTCAACTCTCTTTGCCAGACCTGCCCGCCAGGCCCCAGCATCACCCACTCCGGACACATCAGTACCCTTCAGTCGCCAGGTCAGAAAATTCTCAGCTCGAGCTCCGTTTGATGATTCCAGTACACCAACAGCCACTCCTATAGGATCTGGTATACTGTCGACAGCATAGAAAACAGCTGTCGAGCAGGTTCTACAAAAGTAGTGCTGAACGCCTGGCGACGATCGGTAGTAGGTAATACTTCCAACTCGAGAATCATTGCTGTCCACAGACTCCATGAGCTCTCGAGCTGTGCTGGGGAACCTCCCTCCGTCTGCTTGAGAGAGGTTGGCCATCTCTGCAAGGGCCCAGTTGCTGATCTCACTTCCTTGGTGCAAACGGCCGGCGCGACCAACGTCAAATGTGACCATCAACTTCCTGGTCTCCCCATCCACAAACGCCGGGAGATCCTCGATTTTTCTCTTTGCGTAGTGTCCATTGTTGAGACGAAACTGGACTCCCCGGCAATGACACCATATAGGTAATGAAACTTGTTCTGGCTCTTCTGGTTTGGTGGGCGCCTGACCTGGCCAATCCGACGGAAGTCTCTGGTCGCGAAGATGATTCCTGGGAATCTCTTGCCCATTTTCGTTTGGCCTCCGCAACCAGACAGAGGCGCCGCCATCCAGGGTATCGGTGACCCAGATATGTCTGGCCATCCGAACAAGCTCTATGCCCATGTCTTCCAGCGCCGGAGTATAGACGCCGAGTTTCTGGGGAAGCTTGGCCGACTCATAGAACATCAGCGTCGAGCACGTCCCACAGAAGCGATAAGTGACATCATCAGAGAACTGATATGCTTGAAGCGCGCTGATGTCGACGTCGTTCTTGGACTGCGGCCATGTCATCTCGACTATGCACATTCCTCCCGTGGAATGCCGGCAGGAGCCACAGTGGCAAACATTACCTTGTAGAGGAAGTTGTGATCGGGGTATAGGGGTGCTGAATGCATGGGCTCTGCATAGGCACTCTGCCGTTATCGAAACTGTTTCATGTGCGTCCATGATTAGTAAAATAATCCGAGGATTATGAGGAACAAGAGGTCAAGGTCTCTTGCGGGGTCTTGAGACCGAATAGGCCTTTGCCGCTCATGTAAGCCATATTACTGCGGGGTCTCTGCTTTGCTTGTGCTACGTCTAGAACTAGATGCAACATTGTATAGTGTAGTATACTAGACATTTATGATAAGAAAGATCTACTTGGAGATGGTATCCAAACCACTCACGATATTACATCAAGTGGCTTTCTCGTGTAGTCTCAAACGTCACCATAGAAAGCAATGCGGGCGCGGAAAAAGCTTGGAAGCGATGCTTACCTGAATGCATGTCTCCAACACGAGAAGTACTTGGAGAGGAGTTTGACCGGGTATCAATATCATTGTGGAGAGCACAGTATATAATACTGCGTGATGACGCGCCAAAGACCGTTTGATTTGTCTCGTCCCTCAATCAATCAGTCACCATGAGTGAACACGTCTATTCTTCCAAATATCTTCCCATTGACATACCGAGAAACACTTCCATCTGGCAGTTTCTGCTTCGAATAGATGTCGATGATATACCAAAAGACAAGGTCGTCTGGCAGGAGCACGAGCATCCGGACCGCAACATCACCTATGGAGATGCACCAGGTCTATTTGCGCGTGGTGCCGCAGGACTACAAACAGTCATCGGCTTGAAACCACAAGATACGATATTGATCGTGGGAGTGAACAATCTGGACTGGGTGACGCTGGCCCATTCTGCCGTGTGGGCAGGCATTGTTCCCGCGTAAAGTTTTCCTTGACCCCGACGCTCCTGGGTCTCATGCTCAGCGGACTGACTGCTTACGATATAGTGGCTCGAACATTGTTGCTTCTGCACACGAGCTGGTACACTACATCACAGTCACCGAGTCGCAGGTGGTATTTTGTGACCAATCCGCAATTGCAAAGGTCGAGGATGCGTTGGCTATGCTGCCCAAGAACTTTGCGAAGCCTACTATCGTGGGACTAGGCGAGCCAGGTTCTTTACCACTTGCTGTGCGTGCGCATTCCGCTCCGAAAATGCATTCGAAACAATGAATAGAAGTTAATTAGCCTTCCAGTTCCCCCAAGACTTCATGGCGGCAAAGAATACACAGCCGCCGGTGGACCTCAGCACACAAGACAATACAAATTTCGTCGCCGGCATCTGCTTCAGTTCAGGGACGAGTGGGAAACCAAAAGCCGTGCTGTTGAGCCATCGCAACATTTTGGCATACATCCTGGGCGCCCGCGCGTCGATTCCGGAGCTCGTCAGTCTGAGAGAGAGGGAGGTCTTCTATGCTCCATGTAAGTCCTCTGATCAAATATCTATACATCATGGAGACACTCGCACTGACGCACGGTTTGCGACAAGTGAGCCACATCTACGGCTTCATCATGGCGCTTTTCGTCCCCGCCATGTCAGGAGTCCTGCTTGTTCTTTTGCGGGAGTACAGCTTCCAAAAGTACATTTCAGCCTGTGCTGAGACCAAGGCCACCATTCTTCGCATGGTCCCGCCGACGGCCGTCGCCATGGCTAAAGACCCCTGGGTCGCGCAACAAGATCTGACCACCGTTCATACTATTATGTGTGCTGGAGCAGTCCTCCCCCCGGAAATCATCTCCCGCCTGGAGAAACTCATGCCGAGGGCGTCAATAGGTCAAGGATACGGGTATGTGACCAGAAGCCGGGAGTACGAATCAGTATCGAAGCTAACATGATGTAGAATGAGTGAAGCTACCGTATCCATCTTGAAGAAGACCTCGGCAAAGCCAAAAGCCGGAAGTGTTGGAAGGCTGACAAGCAACGTGTATTTATAGACTCACATTCAAACGGGCGATGGATTGACCGTGGAACTGACCTTTCCCGCTAGTGAGCTTCGAATAGTCGACGACGATCTTAAAGACGTGCTGCCCGGAACTCAAGGCGAGATCCTCGTTCGGGGCCCCTCGGTGTTCATGTAGGTCTCTGTCGCAGCTCCTCGAAGGTAAAAGACTGACTGGTTCGGATTTCTAGGGGCTATAAGAACAACCCTGCAGCTACTGCAGAAGCATTCCCTTTCAACGATGCATGGTTGCGTACCGGTGATGTGGGACGGATGGACCAAGAAGGGTTCCTCTACCTCACTGACCGCAAGAAGGATCTCATCAAGTACAAAGGGTAAGGGTGATTAGAATCTGGATGCCGACGGAGTGAAAATATGCTGATGTTAGAACCAACAGTAACCAGGTACCTCCAGCTGAGCTCGAGGATGTCCTCTTGTCCCACCCGCTTGTCACGGAAGCCGGTGTCTGCGCTACATGGGACGATGAGCAGGCGACGGAAGTACCAGTGGCCTATGTGACCCTAGATCCATCTGTCACGCCTTCAGACCGAGGACGTGTTCTTGCCGAGGTGAGATCGCATCACGATAAGCGAGTCGCACCTTACAAGAAGTTGCGTGGCGGGCTGTTCTATATTCCAGCTATGCCCAGAAATCCCACTGGCAAGCTTTTGAGGCGCGAGTTGCCCGCCAGAAAAGAAGCAGATGCAGCAGCCCGGAAGATACAGGCAAAGCTTTGATGTTGTCCTCGGCTTGGACGACATGTTTTGATACAAGGCGGATGTCAAGCTATATCTAAAGGATGTAAGGAGTAAATCGGGATAATACCACTAGTCACTCTTGGGTCTCAATCAAAGTTCAGCATTGCGATACAGCGAGAATACATTGGTCCCTCCTTTCCGTCGTTGCACATGTCCGCGCCGACCGACACACTCTGTCAATGGATCCGCCAATTGCAGCAATGTCCACTCGTCGGCATGATT
The DNA here is from genome assembly GCA_023510015.1 of Pestalotiopsis sp. LF_19_12. Classification (NCBI taxonomy): domain Eukaryota; kingdom Fungi; phylum Ascomycota; class Sordariomycetes; order Amphisphaeriales; family Sporocadaceae; genus Pestalotiopsis; species Pestalotiopsis sp. LF_19_12. The sequence continues at coordinate 14,768 of JALYBT010000170.1, read as the reverse complement.
GGCAATGAATCTGTGCCCACTTTTGCTCAGTCTTCCGATAATATGCCCAATTCGTGGTGCACCTTTACGGTCAAAGTCCGCAGTGTAGCTCTTGATACGCACGTGGTTAGTAGAACTTCTAATAAGTGCCTCACTGAGGACTCACCTCTATGACGGCCTCGCCTTCGGCATGCTCCAAGAACGGCGGCACTGAGAGACCTTCCAATTGGTGCGGAAGCGGATTTTTGGCAGGATATCGCGAACCATCTTTCCTGGGATGTCTTGAGAGGCAAACGACGTGTTGGTGTGTCATCACTCCCCCATTAGCCAAAATCAACCCGGTCTCGAAACGTCCTGCTCGCAACTCGCGTGTCATAGCCGTGATTGCCTATGCTAGGGCATTAGTCCCCGATGGATTATGAAAGTTATGCCAAATAATCGCAAGTAGTACTTACATGCATCGAGTAGTTGTTGCCTGCACCGCCAAAGGAGGTCAGTCCGCCAAGCAATGTGATAGGCTTCGTTCCCCCAGTCAAAGGAAGCCCCAGAAAGCTACAAGCCAGCTTTGGTACAATCGGAAAGCATCTTTTTAAATGTGAGAACGCTTGAGTTGAAGTTGGGATATAGAAGGACTCACGAATAGAAATCAAAGCAGTCAATGTCATCTTTGCTTATCAAAGATGCATCGAGCGCCGCTTTTAACGATGCTTCTATCGCTGGACTAGAGTGATAGTTGGGACGCTCCCAGACTTCAGAATGTCATATCAGCAGAGATTTGAGGCAAACACATGGGCGTATAGATGACTTACAATCTTCACTGTCATTAGTTCCGGCTCCTCCCAGCGGATATACCCATTTGCTCTTGGGCACGCCTAGAGCTTGTGCATTGGCCATTGTGGTGAGGATACAGGCTGCCGAAAGATTCACAGTATTGAATGCATTCATCAGCAATGGATCTGTTTCAGTCAGCTCAATCTCGAGTCGCTCATCGTTGAGACAAACTTACATGGAACAGAAATCATGCGGTTCTTCTCAGACGGCCTTCCAATGTCCTCGGCGCTTTTCGGAGCACGACCATGATTCCAAGCATATGGATTCTTGACTGCGATGGTATCAAAGTCGGCGTAGAGTGCCGCAGACTCGGTAGAGTTCTCTCTCAACGTCTGTCCCCGATGTGCTCTGAAGCCGTTTTCGTAAAAAGGGTAGACCTGCACCGGTAGTCCCACTGAGTGCCGAGAACCCACGGCTATCACCACTGGTCAGATCTTTGACAATAAAGCAGCGCATCAACGCAGTCAGGAAAGCTTACTGTCTCCGTGTACAGAAAGTCCGCCTGCAGCAATGGGCTTCTCTTTGGGATTGGGCTCGGGCCATGACGGAGGAGGCATCTTTCCAATTTTGCTCATTGCCGCGGCTGTTGCGAGACTTTCACCTCCCGTTATGACAGCAATTTTGGATTCACCCAAAGCGATCCGCCGTGCAGCTTCATCGCATATCAACGCAGGCCCATTGCCCCCGTGTGCAGCGAGGTAAGTATGCCGAGGTGACGCCTTTAGCCTGTCTGCCAAGAGACCTGGCAGGTCTGGATAGGTCCAAGTCCATGGCGGTACGACCGAGATACTGTCAATTTGGGAAGACAGCTTTTGTTGAGTTTCGGGCGAAAGTCCCGTGTCTGTAAGAGCTGCTTGTATGGCTCTGATCATGAGCTCCGACGGATCGTGGGCATCCTCAATTTTTAGTGATTTGTTCTTGATATCGCCTACCCCAATGATTACCGGGGTGTTGTTCAAAAAAGCCATGTTGGGCTCTATCCGAAGCGTTGAGTTGTGCAAGACACCTGTAATGCAAGAAGACCGGCACGGTCCTGTAGCTTTCGGGCGACAAGTATATCTTGGTTACAGCGCAGAGCAAACAAGAGCATCAAAATTGTTGCTGAATAGGATTGAATAAGAGAAGCTGAAGAGCGAAAGATTCATGCAAATATCCTCCTCGGGTTGCCTAAGGGTGTAGTATGCCACAAGAGGTCGCACTGAAGACTACACGACTGCCAAGCTTATAACTTTACCTCGGCAGGACGTAAGGTGTACTGTACTCCCTACGATAGTGCTGTCGCACAGTCAAGAGTCGTCCTGGCGTTGAGCAACCCCTCATACGTTCGCCCGCCCACTGTAGTGATCGGCGACGCGCGGGGTCGAGTATCCTGGGCCACCCGTAAACAGCGTCTTTATAGTGGATTGAGTTCGTCTAAATTGCCGTTCGCAGCACTTGATCAACAGCAAGTCTCACTCAGAACGTGTGTCGCGACTCGGACAAAACTATATAAAGTTTCGGTTTCTTAAGCTTTGATGCCACAGCAAATAAGAATCGTATATACCATTCAACAATTCCTGTTCTTTTATTCAATGTTGGTCGCTTGAAGTCTTACTGGCTTTGCGTTCGTGGACTACATGATACGTACTAGGTGTTCATTATAGTGGCACCATGGAAACACTGAGTCTTAAAATAGACCTCGAAAGTGGATTCATACACATTTGGGATTTGGCTTCATGTAAATTTCCTCGAAGATATACGTTATGGTTTGCCTGATGAGTGCTTCGGCGCATGACCGTCTCCGATCTCGCACTGTCTGATCTGATCAACGACGATTCAATAGAATTGGTTCTTATGCCTCGTGTCTGAAGCCATGAAAGGAATCGACTCCATCTGCCTGCGATGTGCCGATATCGACCTCGACCAAGTCTTTCGTGGCGACTACAAAACACCGCACAGAGTCCGAGATCTCGGCTCTGTGCCACGGGATCAACTCACTTCTTCATGCCCGCTGTGCCGTTTGATAGCGGAAGCACTTTACAGGCCCTTTGGAAACGCATCTCTCGAGACTTTTCATGACCACTGCGGATACTGCGATGTGGCACCGTCCGAGCGGAAACAGTACCATCTCTTTGCCGTCGCTGCGGACAGGGACAAACACAGCGATTCAATCCGCCATACCAGGGCAGCATATTATCTGGGGCATAACTTGCAAATTGATCACCATCACGTTCACGATCATGCCGGATTTTCGAAATTGCGCAACAGCTCTCTCGGTACAATAGTATCACCCGCCACAGACAATGGCTCTTTTGTTGTGTTGAAAGTCGGATGGATCGAATCTTTTGATTCGAACTTCATCGCGTTCCACGGGAGCATATATCCAGCATTTGGCGTAAATGGGTGTCCGGCACCAGCTCGACAGTTGTCGAGCACATCGATAGACTGGGAACTTTTGCGCTCATTTGTGACCTCATGTCGAGATACTCACAAGGAGTGCACTCTCCTTAAGACGCAGCCAGACGTTGAGGGTTTCCGCTTCCTCGATTGCACTACTCGATGCATTGTGCCAGCTACTAAAGATGAAGATTATATAGCACTGAGCTATGTTTGGGGTCAGTCGGACAAGCTGGCCCGGGATGACAGCCTAGAACTGGGCATAGAAGTTTCGGAAATGCCTCTCGTCATCGAGGATGCCATGCGTGTTGTCGTGGAAATGGAATACAAGTATCTTTGGGTTGATAGGTACCAAGAACCCGACATACCAATGGTCAATGAAATGTGCTAATATGACTTTGCAGATACTGCATCAATCAAAGCAGTCAGAGTTCCATCGAAGATCACCTATCAAAAATGAACCTGATCTACGAGAATGCCGCGTTCACCATTGTTGCGGCTGCTGGCGAGGACTCTGCCTTTGGCTTGCCCGGTGTATCAAAGAGGGCTCGAGAGCCTCAAGCATCGGCAACTGTGGATGGCCGGCAACTTGTATCAGCCGTCGAGCCGTTCAGAAACGATTCGGAGAGCAAATGGAATTCGCGGGCGTGGACGTGAGTCTTTATTTTGCCAGGCGATGATGGGCGTCATTATTACAAAGCAGCGGACGAGATGCTGATCTCTGATTAGATACCAAGAAGGACTTTTCTCGACCCGTCAACTCATCTTCGGCTCCAACCAGGTATCTCTGCATTGCATCAAGGGAGAGCAGTGCGAGATATTCACTTCTCCCGTCGTAAGACATGCCGAATCGGCCCCATCTAAGAAAGCTCGTATTCGCTCTGTCTGGGAACACATCGAATTCTGCTCCAAACGTGACCTTACTTGTGATGCAGACGCCATCAACGCTCTAAAGGCCACGATACAAGCCTTCAACGATGACCCAGAAGACCCCGTTGCCGAGCTGTGGGGTGTACCTTTCTCCCGGACCCTGGCTCCTCTTGACCATACTCAAGAATCAGGCAGAGCGAGCTATGCAGGTTCATCGCCGACGGGTTTACTGTCCAAGTCAACATTCGCATCGGCAACTGCATTGTTCGGATACGGACTTGCATGGCAGCTATCAGGTTCTACACCTGGCGAGCGTGCGACACTTCGACGGCGCAAGGACTTCCCGACCTGGTCGTGGGCAAGCTGCACCGGGTACACCAAGTTTCAGCGAATGCCCTTCCTAGCCGGGGAAGGAGCCGTGATGCCAGATCCCGAGCTCGAGCTGTCTATCGAAAGCATAGACGGTTGCCTCATTCCGATTGCCGACTACCTGGCCGGCGATGATCACCCTCGACTGTCGCGCTACCTGCACGTGGAAGGCTGGTCTGTCCGTGACGCTCTCACCGTACATCTGTCGGAAGACGGCATATTCGCCTCTCTCGATCTTGGGGACCCCAAATACGAGATGATCGGCCCTGTACAGCTCGACTCGCTGCCGGATGAGAACAACCACGCTCACATAGCAAAAGTGTTGTCGCAGAGAAGAAACAGCCGCAAACGTTGGGAAGCGCTCGTCGTATGGTTCTCCCCAAAGGGCGAGAATAATGCCATCAAGCCATTCATCATGTTACTAACTCGAGTGGATGACCCGAGCCACCCCGGGAGTCATGTTTACGAGCGCGTCGGCCACATTTCTCAGCTCACCATCACCCGGATGCCCAAGAAGAGGCGACGCGTAGCTGCTGCCAAGGTCAACGTGCGGCAGGGTCCTCGACCTACGACAAAGTGGGCGGCGGATATCGTTCGAGAGATGGAAGAGCATAGTGAGAAAATGTGGGAAAGCTTCAGGCATAGACAGGCTGATACGGCAGCCAGTCATGATGACAGCGCCATTCATTCTCACGCCACCGATTCTCCTCAACCAGATAAGGCGTCTCTGTCGGCAGTAGAGACGGTACACTCTGATGTATTGGCCAACAAACATACTGTGTCAAAAGTGACACAGACTGCCATGGAGGAAGATGACCTGAGCAGTGGTACAAATGGGGATTACTCTAGTTTGAGTGACGCCAGCTCAGAAGACACTGACGATTCTGTGACCGGCGATTACACGATTGATTCATTGATAAGTCGAGGGAGGGCAGAGAGGTATTTTCCGCGAATTCCGATGGTAAGGCGAAAGTTTATTCTTCGTTAAAGAAGGGGATACTCCCGCAAAGACCAAGAATGAGCCTTGAGATTTAGGCAGATGGAAATATTATATGTAATGAGGTCTCCTCATCCATGCACCCAAACCATGCCAAGACGCTGGAGGTATGAGAACAGCGAACCTTTTGGAATGCATCCAGCATAGGTACTCTCCCACCAGGCAGCGAAGGATCCTACAGGTACCGTGTCAGCGACTTGTAACCAAATCGAAGGATATGTAGAAAATATAGTGGTGTATGTACCTTCGATCGGACCAAGTTCTGCAAAACCCAGTGCCTCCACGATCATCGGAGCTAGAATTACCAAGATGCCAACAGCAACGATGGTGAGCAGCCCTGCAGCGACCGCAGGGTGCTCTTTCGCGAAGTTGAATATTTCATCAGCCGCCTTGGCGGCCTCGTCGTAGGCCACGATCATGGCTTGTCCCATCTTTTCTTTCCCTTCTCTCAGGACTGTCTCGATGCCAGCCAGGATATTTTCGGCAATCCATTCAGTCCAGCCCGTGGATCCAACGATGTCATCTAGTTGCGCCTCGAGCCCGGCGCCATGCTTCTCTGCAACGCGCAGGATCACAATGGCGTTGTTTATGAGGTCCATGACGTCGGACCGTGAGATGTCGTGTGGAAGTGAAGTACTCGGCCGCTCTGCCGGTCTTGGCTTGTGAGAGATCACTGGGTGACCTGAGATCGGGTTGGGTCGAGGAATGGCTTCCTCGTCGTTGCAGAGACAACAGAGCAGCTTTGCGAGCATAGACATGGTAGAAAAGGTCGCAGGGGGTTGAACGGTACGAAAGATGAGCTACAAGACAAGATCATCCGGGCAAATGTGGTGTATCTATGTGTTTGCGCTGTATCTGCGGCCTGATGCTCAGGAGCTGTTGGTTGGCCTCCCACGCAAACCTTCTTACGCCTCACCAATTAAAGCAGCGACTACGAAAGCCATTTTTCTGCGAAACGCGAACCTTCTATGTCTCCTAATGGTTTTTATGTAGTGTGCCACAGCAGTAGCGGTCAGAGTCCAGCGATTGGATTGGTGTTAGAGGACTCATTTCTCGCAGAACAGACATCGCTGTGAAATCGCATCATGCATTCGCAAGCGCATACATTATAAGGTGGTCACTATCGTGTGTTGTTGAAGCACGAGATTTTCTTTTTGAAAGGCAATTGCCTGGAAACCTTACTTCCCGTCTGCAGAAATTTCTTGACGCAATGATGTCAAGTATTCATGTCTAAACATTACGGTGCTCACCGCGTCCTTTACTCCGCAGTAGCCTTCTTTGAGATATACACCGGCCAAGAATGAGGCACGACTGTAAAGTACGCCTTCCACGACCAAGTGACTGTCGGATCGACTTGTCGGATATCGTAGTCTCTGATAAAAGTGGCCGCCATTTTCGACAACTGCACCTTGGCCAAGTGCTGACCAGGACACGAGTTGTAGCCAAGACCAAACTGATGAAGGTCAGCAGATATTCACCACCCGCAGGAATGGTGAGTCAAAACCTACAACTAGCCAATACTTCTCTTTGGAAGCGGCATCGGCAGCGAACCAGCGCTCTGGGTTCCATTCACGGGCGTCAGGGCCCCAGCATTCCTTGGATTGTTGCATGACACTATATCGCATGAGCACAAAGCAGCTCTCCGCAGTCGGTTGATACTAGAGACAATGACTCACTGGAGATGGATGGACAGCGTAGTGCCTTCTGGGAAATGCCGGTCGCCAATGGTGATGCCGCCTTTGGGCGCTGTCCTTGGCAGGCCCATCGGAGTAGGACCAAACATGCGAAGGGCCTCCTTGATACAAGCTTGGAGGTGGGGCAGTCGCTGCGCGTCGTCGTATGAAACGACACGATCTTGACAGCGGCCTTCGGCTTGTGCTTCGGCAATCTCCTTGCGCGCGCGGAGCCACGAGTCCTGGTTGCGCAGCATGTGATATACGAATGTCTGGATGCCACCTTGGTCGAGGATGAGCTCGTGCATTGAATCAATAGATCTTGACGGGTCGACTTACACGATACAGTGTCCGATCCAGCACCAACAGCAATGGTAGCCTGCGCCTGGATATCGCGGTCGCTCAACCGACCCGGGTTCTCTCGCTGCGCCTTGAACCAGTGAGCCGCAATATCGAAGCGCGCATCTGGGTTCTCCCTTCGCTTCTTCATCGCAGCATCGGCCGTGTCGAACAGGTGGCCCATCGGTAACAGCCCGGTCCAGGTGATGATCGGGTTGGCGATCAGCAACACGTAGGCCCAGATGAAGAACCCGGCCGCGGCGACGTAGGGGTTCAGGAGCAGATTATTGGCGATGGAGCCGCGAATGTCCTTTTCCTCCTTGATGAAGCCAAACGACTGACTGAAAATTGCTTCTCCAGCATTGTCAAAGGCGGTATAGGTGAGGTACTCGTCCAGGTGCATCGGGTCGCCAGACTCGGCGAATTTGTCCATCCATTCTAGTAAGAGGGTGATGTTCTTGTTCATGTACTCCTCTGATCGGAGAGTGTTTGACAATGAAAAGCCGGGTGCAAGCCATTTGGATCTTTCAATCTTCTCTTTTGGATCCAAGGTACTCATGGGAGTCTCATAACGATAATCTGGCACTGTAAAGACGCGGTACCTTTTGACATTGGATATTAGTAACACGAGGCTCTCTGATCGCCAAAGATCCTAGTTGCAGAGCCAACTTGGACCACAGGACTTAAATCCATGGTTACACTCACCAGTCGGCCTACTTCGAGTCAGTCAACTGCAACTCTTCTTTCAGGACGGGCAAGATCTACCTTTCGCTGAGGCGTCAGAAGCAGCGACTTGGGCCCATCGGGGTGGCTCACGCTGACCTCGTTGGGGGCGATGCGAACAAAATGACCGTACTTGTCGTGCAGCGCGATGGATTCGAGGTTCTGGTCACCCTTGAAAATATGGACGACCTGCCAGAGGCGGGTGACGGAGGCCCAGAAGGGGCCGGGGATGTCGGACAAGGGAGACAGGTATCGACGGTATACCGCGACGCTGAAGAGCAGGACCAGCGCTTGCACCAGCACGGCCGGCCACGATGTCAGCGATGTCATGATTTCGGGGTTGCCCATTGTCGTTGGATTAGAACATTTTGTTGAAATGCATAGATAAATGGACCAAGCGACGAAATTTTTATCCGATGCGCAAAATGCGCAATCGTGTGAGATGAACATTGATCATGATGGGTTCGAGGGTCTCCATAGGTGCCCTCCATGAAGCCCACATGTCGGCAGCAGGTGTACGGCACAATAGGACGGCCAGTGGAGACTCATTCCCCGAATGGTGTTCTCGCGCCGCTGGATCGTCTGGGTGGGATGATTTTGACGATGATATTATTATCTTCTGATTGGGCATATGCAAGCCGCCGCCGTCCATGAGCACGTTGTGACAGGGTCTTGAGGATACCTAGATAGACAGTACCTTTTACTCCATACATGGAAACACAGCATGTTGGCTCTGGCGGATGTGTTTTACTGTACAGTAATCGCCTGCTTTGTAGTCTTGGAACGTCCCCGCCGAACCGTTGATGCTCCACAGAGGATCGGCATTCAGGGCTGGCGGATTTGTCTTCCGGGCGGATATCGATCGCGCTTGGGACAATTAGCAACCATTAGGCGACGGTGACACCCGCCGCTACTATTGCGATCCGACGCTTGACTGGCTGTTTTCTGCACAAGAGTGCCATCGCTGTCTGAACATGTGGGAAGCCCTCCTGGCTGTTCGGCCGGGCGACTGCTGTGTAATGCTGCGTTTTCGGCCGCTCGTTATTGCGTATGCAAAGTCGTATCAAGTGGCTCGACTTCCAAAACGCTGGACGAGATCAGCCTGCGACTTTGTTTAAAGCAGCCAGTATCTCCAAATGTTGCATGTTGGCAGACAACAAAGGTAGATCTAGACTTTGTTCACTTCCATCTGCATCGAGTATTTGCTCTGACAAGATGCAGGGCACCGAGCCAACTGACAATCCTTGCGCTTTACATGCCTTTATCGAATCCAGGGCCCCTAAAGACGCACCTGTGTGGCACTGGGGCGGTTCCGGGGGCTTCCCCGAGATAGGCTTTTGCCCACTACGAACGGTACAATCCGTCCACTGGGGGGCGAAGGGGGCCGCTGCAATCACTGTGGATCTCCTGCCGTGACTGCTGACAGGATTCGACTTGGCGGAGGTGCGAACGAGACATGATATGATGGGTGCATGCAACGTACGCGTGCCTACCCGGGCTTCGCGAACGAGTTGTTTCCAAGAAGAGAGAGTCAAACCAGATGGAAGGATTCCCAGGATGCCGCAGCGCAGGGTGCAACATGTACACACGAGCACACATGCACACACACACAAATATAGAACCGGCATGTCTATTGACGAGCGTTCTTTGCAGACTTTTGTTTCGATGGCTTGAATGGATTTCAGGTTGTCCATCGAACAACCATAACTGAGTATTTGGACAAGTCATGATGAAGTTCTCTGTGGAACGGAGTGACCAAGTTTCGCTATTGGCCGTGGCGGCCATCTTTCTCGTGCTGCCTACGGTCGCTATCATTCTGCGGCTGCTCGCACGCCGGATCGCGCATCGAACCCTGGATATCAGCGACTATTTGATGGTTGCCGCGTGGGTGAGTGTCATTGAAAGAAAGGCCATTGCATCACCGTCTGACAATCTCTTCAGCTGCTTGCGGTCAGTTTCCAAATAGTATGCTTTTTGGGTGAGTTCCCGCAGAACACGGCAGCAACGATGGACTTGGTGAGCTCAGGATGGGTCAATACTGATATGGCGCGAATCGCAGCTGTCCTCAACTTCGGGGTTGGTTACCATGCCTCTGAGATCAGAGAAATGTACGGAAACAAGGCGACAGAAGGCTTCTCCATCGTATGTTACGCTCCTCTGATTTCCGAGCGATATTCTAATATCAAGCAGCTGCTGTTCCCGATCCAAGGACTGTGGGCGTTGAGCCTGAGTTGCTGCAAACTCTCCGTGCTGCTCCTATACCGAAAGCTCTTCCCCGTGGCAAAGGTCACCACCGCCGTCGATATCTCGATTGCGTTGATCTTCCTATTTCTGGTCATTGCCGTTATTGCTGGCTGCACGATATGCCACCCTTTTGCATACAATTGGGATAAAACGATACCGGACGGGCACTGCGGCGATCTGATTGCTATTGTAAAGACGACGGGAGCTGGCAATATCATTACTGATGTGGCGGCATTGACAGTGGCGTTACCCTCGCTGTTTGCTCTGCGACTGCCGACATACAAGAAATTGGTTCTCATGTGTACCTTTGGTATCGGATTTCTGTGAGTACCTGTCAACTTAATGCCTGGCTTCCTGTTCTCCCGGTAGTACTGACAGTCATGTAACTACAGTGCCGTCATCGTGAGCATATTCCGCCTCGTCACCCTCATCAGCGTCGACTTCGACGACCTGACCTACACCTGCGTCGAGGCCCTGATCTTCAGCGCCGTCGAGCTGTCGCTCGCAATCGTGCTGGCGACCGTGCCCATGCTACGGCCCCTGCTGGGCCGCAGCAGTAAGCACCGAGTCGCAGCCGACGACAGCGAGAGGATCCCGACGCCGATATTCTCGTTCAAGACGCGCAGCACGTCGCAGGGCCCCAACAACTCGCGCGCCTTCGAGTCGCTCGGCGACGAGCCCTCGCAGTACGAGCTCCGGCCGGCGGGCCCGAAGCACAATGTCCAGATCTCGGTCGATCGGTGTACTTCGGATATGGAGCATATGGAGCCTGGGACACCTATCTCTCCATTAGATCAGAGGAGGATTACTATAACACATGATTGGGAAGTGCGACAAGAGCCGGAGGTTGATACCCAAAGATGATTGTAATAGATGGTCCTTGAATCATATTTGCATTGCACTGTAGACTTCACCAGCTCGTCTTCTGACATGGTCTTTAGGTGCGAAAGTCGAGTACGACATTTGATGTGAATGTTCGTAGTATAATAATCATGGGAAAAGTCTCCGTATATACCTAGGTCATTTCGGGGAGAATGTGCTAATTTTCCTTGTGAACACTGAAAACAAGTTTGCTTTAAAGATATAGCGCAAGAGAATTAGGATTATATTTCATATTTCCAAGATTCATCTGAATTTGTTTAATCTTTCCTTTTCTTAATCGTTAGACCTATGAGTTTGGGACAAAGCACATTTCGTCGTATGCCTTTGTAATTGCGTATGTGAACAACTATGTATTTCACATAGCGGTATTCAATTACCTCAACATCCGATCAACCTAATGGCTCAAGCCCTTGGCTCTAGCACGTTCTACATCTCGATAATACCGCGCAGCAGTCTTCTCCCTCAACATGCGCCCATATCTAGCCATGACGAAAGCGCTCGCATTCCATACGAACCCTATACCTCCCACGATGCAGTACACCCTCAGATAGCCGCTCGCAGTGATCCAGGGAGTAATACCATAGTTGATCGCAAAGGAGAGCGTGTTTCGGATCAACACGCACGTCGTCACCATTTGCCCGGAAAGCTCAGGATAACTCGACATTGCGTAGCCCAGAGCCGACGACACGCACAGCGCGCCATTGCACGCGATCGCAACTTGGGTAATGACCAGCGCGAACCAGTGTAGATGATAGTTTACGCCGCAGCCGTAGAGGATCATGGCGAAGGGGACGAGGAAAATGCTCAGCGCAAAGATGTAGAGACCGTGCTCCGGCTCGGATATTCCGCCATTTCGGCGTGCCAACTTGATGGTGAGCATGCGGCCGACTTTTCCGCAGTAATATCCACTGAGAATAGTCAGGATTGATATAATCTTCACAAAGAGAAAGCAAGAGATGACTTACCCGATGATCGTCCCAATGACACCCCCGGCATAAGCAGCGGCTACGGTAGCTGTGCTGAAGCCGTATTGTGTAGTATAGATGGTACCGATAGTAGCGTTCTGAAATCCCTGCCAAACCAGAGAGTTGCCTCCATACATGAAGCTATTGTGAGCGAAAGAGTTAGCATGCTGTTTTTGAACCGTGGCTTCTTGCATGGCGTGAACATTGAATACATACCCAGCATATACGACGGCGGGATAGGTGAAGCCTTTGAATGGAGCTATCATGATATTGATCATTCGGTTTGGGCGCTTCTTGTCCTTGATTCCGAGTTTATCAAGGTACGACTTTCTGGGCCAAATTACCTGACCTGCTTCACGATCTTCTGGTGTGGTGGATGGTGCAGACTTCTCATTTGTCACGCCATGCAAGGCCGCGGGGGCTTCCGCTGGTGTCGGCATCGCTTGCGGGGGCGGGCTGTCGTGTTTCCGGTCGTAATTGGTCTCTTCCATGAGGAAGAAGCAGTAGACAAAAGCAATCGCGTTCCAGATGGCGCACCACCAGAGAGTCCACTTCCAGTTCATACCATAGTTGATGAAGCCTGAGAGCATGGGGGCCAGCTTGCCGGTAAGCGCAAGGGACCAGCCGTACCAGGCCAGGTACTTTGGACGCTCGTGGGCGAACCAGACGTCGACGACGGAGATTTCGCAGAGAGACTCGACGGGCGCGCCGAAAAAGCCCAGCAGGATGCGATTCGCGGTGTATGTGCCAGAGGTTGTGCAGAGCGGTGCGGTCGCGAGGATGATGATGTTGGCTATGATGGAGAAGAGGTAGACCGGTCTCTTGCCGTATTGCAGAGCGACAGCTTGCCAGATGACACATGCCCAGCCATAAAACAAGAACTAATTGATGCAAAAGTCAGTGGTAATCATCATGTAAACCACTACAGGCTCACGCACCATAATACCGGTCCCATTATTGATATCGGTCAAAGTCAACGAGGTGGCGGCACGAATCGGAGTGACAATGGAATACACAGCACTGGACGGAATCGCAATCATAATCGTGTACATGACCACACAGCTCGTCGCTAGAATCTTGCGCTTGTAGGTCCAGTTCAGAGGATCTTCGGGGTCCTCACTGGGTCGAGGAACCAAGATGATGTCCTTTTGTCCTTTGCCGTCGGCATGCCTGGAGAGGATACCGCCGTCTGTGTCAATGAGACGAATGGTTCCCGGCGGAAGGCCTGCAGAGGGATCTGTTCCCTGCTGCAATTCTTTGTCAGACATGGCAGGCAAACCGCAATTGAAGCCAAGTTCAATGCTGAATCGGTTCGATGTAAAGGACACCTACTTAGGAGCTCGGTTGAGGTCATAGGTCATCTCTTTTGTACCTGTCGAAGGCATCCTGCGTCTCCTGCAGCTATGCCTATCGGGCGAGATAACCAGCTGCAAGGGGGGAACTGATTGTCTACCATGACCTCGTCCACTTCGCATTCGCAGCTGGGCAGATCACGCATATCTGCGGGGCTGCCTTGGTAGAACATGTTATAAGTTATAACGTTCCTTGCTGATCAGGATCGGCTAGAAAGTTTAGATAAAGCAAGAGGATTCGTTCTCCAGATTATGCGAGACGGCGTCGAAGCGGAACCCCCGAGCGGAGCCTCTGCTGGTGTCGGTATGTCGGTATGCAACCTCCCACCAGATAAGGCCCGGGGGTGGACATGCGGCGCTCCGCTTTTTCCCATCATATAACTTGGGGGCGTCGGGACTCGAGTCTGAAAGAAAGTACTACGGCTTTGATATTGAATATTCAGAGCTGCAGGCAGACGAGATGACTACGTTATCCGATTATTGGCAGGCTGATACTTTTTTGTGATGGGAGTCGCTGAGTTTGAGCAAAAATTTGGTCTGAAATTCGGGGCTCCGTTATCCATATGGTATGATACAGATAGACCTGAGTCAGGCCTTTCAGCGGCGTCAACTTTCTGGTCAGGATGGGTTTATAGCTGCAAACAGAATGGTGGGCTCGCTGGAAGCACAGTTTGCAAGACAGATGAGTGAGGTCAAGGGCTTTTGGTGATTGTTTCTTCTGTATCGAGTCATCTCTTGGAAAGCCGAGTGGTCATGATGTCGTACTTTGGGAAGCGGCAAGAAGGGTCGCACTGCTCGCTACTTCCCATTGTGATTCGAACAGCTACTCCGCTGCCTGCTGCCTGCCGCCTGCTGTGGCCAATCCAGTACAGTGCACCTGTACGTCTGCTGTAGCGAGCCAATCGATCCATTTCCAGTGTATCTGGCACTGAAACTTTAGGGATCCCTTACCTACATGCACAAACATCGTACTTACCTATCCATCGACCAGCACCCGGTCGAGTATGTCAACAAGTGTCACCATGTCATTTCAACCAGCTACCCGAAGACAGCGGCAGATAGGTTGACACAAGTTCTATGGCGTCCATTGATTGACAGTAAGCTATGGCATGCATACGCCGGCGACGACGAGGCCATTCTGAGCGCCCTCATCGTGTGGCCTCCCGGG